>JALBWW010000012.1:30423016-30633016 GCA_023212625.1 Styphnolobium japonicum
TATTCAATTATGTAGACGTCAAGCCATGGGATCTGAAGCCTTTGTCTATATATACTCCCGGGACGTAATAAAACATTTGACTTCAGAAAGTGCTAATAAAAGAGTTAAACCCCGAATCTCTTTCTCTACCAACAGCTAATCCCCCAAAATTGATATCACAAACGTTAGGTTTTAATTCTTCTCCTTGCAAGAATATAATTTTAAACCCATTATTCTTAAGCTACAGACGCTTGTTCTTGCGTTATATATCAGTCATGGATATAGTTGTTGAAGGTGCATATTTCAAGAACAAAAGAAAACGGATTTGAACATAAAAGATGGCTACCATAAGAATATTATGTATAACAACTTATATAACAAAGCCCCCCACCCACGGTAAGTTCTTACTATATTTCATTAACAGAATATTAAGGCTGATTAGTTTCTAAAATAGGCAACCTACATCACACTTATGTTTATGACAATTTTGAAATATTATGCTAAACATTTTCAGTATTTAAAACTTTCATCTTCCCTATATTAATTAACATAAAAATTGACAAGCACATTTGTGGATAAATTATTTTTTGGTTGATAGTACTATTTCTCATAAAGAGATACTTGTAAATACTTTTTACTTTATTAAAAAATTTATTGTAAATACCAGTTATCTACATACAACTTTTTATATAAATAATATTATTATCGCTAGGGGGCATTCATGAGCCTAGTTGGCCCGGGTTATGATTGACATAGTCCCAGTTCGATTTTTGTTTGGGGCAATTTTTTAGATCTAATCTTAAACTCAAGCACATTCCAGCATGGTCGGACTTGTGATTGATCTGACTAAGATCAAGCCAACCCGAAGTTTAACAAAATCTAAATAGTAATGTAATTATATGTTTGGTATGATATATTATGCTCAGATGTATTATGTATTTGAAGACTCATACTGTATGTTAATAGCTTTTATGAATCTTGGCCTAAAATTTGACAAAATCCAAACAGTAATATAGTTATATATATAATATATATGTTATATTATGCTCACATGTATTTGAAAGCTCATATTATATGTTAACATTTCTATAATTATTAAACTCTTGATAAATATTAATTAGATATATGCATATAAAGTAATATTTAATCTATGTGTCATAAACTCTCTTGTCAAGAGATATATGTAATTATATACCTCGGGTCAGATTGAGTGACTCAAGGGGTGGCTCAATTTCGACCCAAAAAACACATCTAGCGAAAATTATTTGGCTCGGTCCCGATTCAAATTTTTCATTGAAACCAGGTCTAATTTAGTCCAAATAACTTGGGTCAAGTCGGTCTTGTGCACCCTTAATTACTACTTAACTTCTAACCAAAGCCTAGGAGAAAAAAATAGAGCTTCATCACAACTAAAAGGTATTCAATAGAGTAAATTCTAATGTACTTTAGAGTAAAGTATATATAAATCTCCCTACATGTACCGTCCTTCTACTAGCAACAAAATAAACAATGAAGTTCCTATTTACGGGCTATATATATATATAAGATATTAATTCAAAGGTCCCTCTCCAGTTTTCCTCCACCATGATAATGCATGTTAATTAAACTCAGATTTGAAAAAATTTCACAACTTTATTCTGAAAGATAATATGCTTAATTTTATAAATTAGGAGAGAAAGTGCAATTAAATGAGGTGACAGAGTGTAATTGATCTATTTAATTAATTTATAAAAAATTGTATTATTATACAGAATTTAAGTATATAAATAGGACTGCTTAAAAAGAATGCCTTTTTACTACAACTAAAATAATAAATATAAAAATGAGAGGGCAGGTTTGATTCGGTTGCAAAGTAGCTTTTTACATAACTATTTGAGATATTTTTTATGGCTGGAAATACGTGCGTTTTTGTTATATATTTACATTGGTGGGTTTTATGTATTGACCGCCGTTTACAGTCCAAGTTTTATATTATGAAATAAAATAACCAAATATAAATTTTTGACAATGAACATAATGCAATTAGCTAGTGTTTCGAGGGAAAAGAGAAGAGGGGGACCATTAATTGAAAAGGATATGTATACAAGAATTTTGTTACTAATTCTATTTAGACAAAATACTATAAAATAAAACAAAAAATTCTCAACTACTTTTCAAACTTTTAATAGTTATTATATAACTGCGGAGTCAAAGCAAAGCAAGATCTCAACAATTGAACATGATTTATGTTGGTCTGTATAGACTTGTTTTGATATCATATATACTAAGCTTTCCAAGCTAATTAAAAGACTACTTATGACTTCGACTTGATGCAATATATCATATATTTGATTGAAAAGAAAAGAGGGGACCATTAAATGAAAAGGAAATATGCAATTTTAAATAAATTGATCAGATAAAATGATACAAATCGTGTTCGACCATGATTAGTTGGCTTCTATGTCATAGAAAATATATTTTATATCTAAAAGGCTTTCTTAAATAGGGACAACATATATTATACTATAAATTTATATTATTTGTAATTATGAGGGAATTCATTATAGAAAAAAAATTAATTATGAAAAAAAATTAAACTATCACTTAATTATGTATTACCACATTATCATTTAAAGACTTTAACTATAATAATAACTACTTCAAAAATTAAACTCTTTTAATTTTTGAATACTGAATGACAATATAAATCTTTTTACATATGAAAAATATTAATTAAAACATATCTCCTTATTCGAATTAAGGCATTTCGCTTAAATTCATCGTTCTTGTTATGAGATCTTGACTGTTGCAGGATACCTTTGAATTTCACCAAAGTCTATCATGTGCTTTTCACTCTTTACTAAGGAGAGATATCTATTATAATACAAATGTAATTGTTGTTACTTATTTTTCTCTGTAAATAGAGATGTTATTAAAGTTATATATATTAATAACAGTTTAAATTAATTTGTAGGTCCACATACTTTTTGAAAATTTTTAAATAAGTCTGTATAATTTAAAAACTATAAATAGATCTTTATAATTTTAAAAATATTTTTAATTAAGTCTTTATAATTAAGGCTTTAACAGTATACTACATTCAGGACCTCATTAATTTTTTTTTTAATTATAGACTTATTTAAAAAATTTCAAAAATTACAGGAACATATAGATTAATTTAACCTTAATAATATTACTCTTTGCAATAGCAACATTATAGCATCACACAAAAGAACAATGACTATATGAACTGTTTAAAAATGACGATATCTAATTATTTTATAGTAGCTTATACAAAAATTATAATAAATATATTAAAATTTATTTGTGTCAATATTATTACCATTTTTATGATAAGTTACATAACTACTACCCTACTAATTAAGCGCCTGGAGGCTTTTGCTAAGAAAAGTATTTTACTTACAAATTGAGTAGAACCGATCCAACAGCCGATAAGAACATATCAATTAGCCAATAATAAAAGGATAGATCTGGCTTTTAACTTGAGAAGGCCAATAATTCACAATATTATGATCTGATGCCAATAAGCATATATTAATTAAGAGATGAATCTAGAATAGCATTAATGTTTTGCAGCTAGAAAAACATTAAAATTAAGATTATCATAATGTCTTAGATTCCATTTCTTTGCAACCAATAATTAAAAAAAGCACAGAATTTTCGCTCGGAATATATAAAAGTAAAAAGAGAATTAAGAAGCCTTTGTTTCAATTGACTTGTTAGGTATCAAACAGAAGAGAAAAGAAAGAGATTTGTTGTTACCAAACAAGGTAGAAGAAACAGAGGGCCTCCGTAGTCACCCGGCCAGAAACCATCCTCAGCCTGCAGTGTTGAGTAAAATCTCAAGGCTCTTTTCAGTGTGGTTGCCACTACCTCCTCAGTTATCTCTTCTTCCCTTTGAACTTTCACCTTAGCTAGTTTCATCTTTAAGCCTCTTTCCCTCTCAAACTGCAAAAGGCATAAGCCACCAAAATATAAGATCCAAAGATCAAGAATTATTCTTCTTACTCTAAATCACTCCTCTCCCTAAATATCTCTCTCTCTCTCTCTCTCTCTCTATATATATATATATATATATATATATATATATATATTTCCTACTCTCTCACTCTCTTTTTAATGAGATGAAAATATTCAGCAGAACAATAACCCTAATATTTATTTAGGCACGAGAATATGAACAACATAAAAAAAAAACTGTCTAACGAGTTTATTTATTATATGGAGTAGGGATGAAGAAACGGATTATTTAAATTGAAGAGAAGCATATGTATGTGTATCTAATTAAACAATTGTATGCACCTGGAGTCTCATTAAGAGATCAGAACTATGCTTTGATCTGAAGCGGTTCTTGTTAAATTCTTCACGAACTCGTTCCACTTGAGCTCGCTCTTCGTCAGTTCCAAGATGTGGATCAAACTCCCAGAACTGTCTTCCAATATTGTTATTCACGCTTCTAACCCACTCGTCCTCTTTGCTCTCTGAAAGCTTCAGCTTCCACATTTTCTCTCCCTTCTAACAATTAGCCGTTGAGACTTGAGAACGATATATGCAAGCCAGATATTATGGAAATATTTGGCCTAGCCGGTTGATTAATTAAAAAGTAATATATGGTGCTTTGAGTTTGAAAATTCCTTTGAACACAACAGAAAATTTAAGTTGAGTATTAATATCACGTAAGCTATTCTTTATAATATTGTCATCCAGTAAAGCAAAGCAACTTAGGGTGACTATACTCCACCGAAAAAAAACTTAGGGGGATCATATATAAGACAGAATAGAAATATTGTTGAAATTCAATAAACTTACATACCTTCTTAAGGAGACTTGAAGGTGTTTCCTTTTTTTTTTTTTTTTGGGTTAATAGAGAATGACAGTTTTGAAAGAAAGAGCATATTCTAAACCACAGAAATTAAGCTTTAGTGTTTGTGATATGAAGTGGAAGGTAGGACCTTTTATAGACACCATCTTTCCCAACGAGTTTAATTGTAGCTAAATTGGTACCGGTACTAGTCTTTAAGATTTGGGTGTGATGTTGACATTAGGTATTTAATCTTCCACCAATTCATCTTTGCCCTTCTTCTACCTAAATGCTGCACCTCTAATGTAATAAACAAAATAGAATAAACATATATTTTAGTTTTTTAAAAATACAAGTATTATCAGTTTAGTCTTTTAATAATTTTTGACATCAAATTGGTAATCTAAACAATGTAATTGAAAGACCAATTTTATGTCAACAAAATGACATTGAATGACCAATTTAATCTAAAAAATTGACATTAATAGATCATTTTAATGTATTTATCATCAAAGGACTTAATTGATAATACTTGTATTTTTAGAATACCAAAATTAATGTTTACTCAAAAAAATAATATTGTGTCATATTTGTCTTTCATACAATTAAAACATTAGGTCAAAGCTATATAACTATTAGTTAGTTAGGGCACAAGTGCCACAATTCAACATGTCTCCCCGACCCATCAGTAGTATGTTGATCCGCAACATATATATATATAACTTTGGGACTTACAACATCAAGTATAATAATAATTAATTAATTCTCGCTTGCTTTATTTTTTTCTTTCAATTCTTTTTTTATTGTTTTCTTACTTTTCAAACACTTAGTTAATTAAATATATGTAATGGTACAATTAAGAATATAACTATTGGCATTTCCATTTGTGTATCAACATTCTTCTTTAATTATTTTTAAGTCTAATGTCCTAAACTACCCTCAACAAAATAGTCTCATTTTAAAGTTATCAAACTTTATTTCTCTCTCCAACTATTTTTTAGAAAAAATTATACTAACCTTATTTGAGGTTAGCAGTACTTACACTCGACAACTCATTTGTTTCAAAAATTACACCAACCTCATTTAATTTATATGTTGTTATTACAATTTCACCTTTAGAGATGATGATCCATTTATAAAATAAACATTGAGCACGTGTCATACACGTGATTCTTAATGGTCTAAATGCCTTTGTTGCATCTCTCTCCTTGGTGTAAATGACAAATTTTCTCCCATTATGAAACCATTGTAATACCTTATGGTACCCAAATCCCAAAATCCAAATGTCTAGCATTTTTCCCTTGCTCACTTCTCTAAAAAAAAAGAGTAAAACCATTTAACTCCATTACTCCTCATCCACCATGGATCCATTAGTTGTTTCCCTTCGGTCCTTCACTCAAACCAATCTCGAGCATTCCTTGAAGTCGTAATTAGAAGCAAACTTAGCTCTCAACTCTCTCCATGGAGTGGAAACCTGCATATTGTTTGAAATCCAACCAAGAAAAAGACATACAACACACCAAAGCCAAAAAAAAATGTAATTGGACCGAATAGCATATTTTGTAACATCATAATCCACTTTGAATATCTTGTAATAATCATGCCAAATGCAACGAACAATTTCATAACTTTTAACATAATAAATCAAGAGTGCTGCTACAGAATAACTGTTACATTTATTTTTTACAAACAAAAAAGTTAACAAAATAAAAAATAACTGTTATTTTTTATAAGATTCACTGAAATTTCATTTATTTATTTACATCCGGGCAACTTTCGGTATTAAACTACAGGGATATTAAGCATTTCTAATAAAACAAATCTAAATAAATAAAATTTACAAGGAACAACCTTGATTTGAAAATAATGGAAAAACAAAACCAGCCTTAAAAGAAAGGTGCTTGAGTTGGAGAAGAAGTGCAGGTTTGGAATCCTATACAAGGTGCTTTTCCCCAACCTATATATATACAAGGTGTTGATCTCAATAATTGTTGACTTAACATTGATTTTGTGCTTGAGATGGAGGGTTGGAGGGCAAGTCTTGATCTCGCTGAATTCGATGGTGATGGTAGAGTTGGCGGCGAAAAGGTTGTAGGGCACGCCATTGAATATGAATTTGAAAAGAGATATAGCCTTGCATAGGTTGCCAACAAAGGAAAGAACTAAAAAAAAGGCGGGGTAAGAATTCTTGCATATGCAGTGGTTGATGCCATTGCTTTTCTTTTGCCATTATTGTTGGTCGTGAATGCATTTCGCAAGCTGGTGCCTTAGAGGATAAAGAAGATATTTCATCTATAAATTTAATAGAAGTTAATAGCGTTTCAAGAAAGGGAAGTCAGTGTCATATATAAAACAAGAGGAATATCAAGTGTAATTACTGCTAATCTCAGGGGAGGTTAGTGTAATTTTTCCTTTTTTATGACTTCAATATAATTTAATTATAACATTAATAAAATAATTCTTAAAAAATTATTAATAAAATAAGGTCTTAGTATAATATTTATGTTATTGTAAAAGAAAAACATAAAAGTCCAATTCATGTTCTTAAAAAAAGTATACGCGCGGTTTATGTATTTGATTTTTCTTAATAAAGGCATAGTCCTATTTTAATTTATTTATTTTTAACAAAATATAGCCCTTTTCATTTTGAAATGATTGTAACTTTATTTAGAGAAAATTTATAAGTTTGACTTAATTAACACTTTAAGTTGTGAAATGTTGATTGATACAAAAGCTATCAATAATTTATTTAATAATTAATTTTTATATCACTAATTTTAAAAACCATATTAATATTTGGATCCTAAATTTTATTTAATAATTTTTCATAATATTTTTGTAGAGAAATTTTTTTTTATAATATTTAAAATAATCCAATTACAAATAAGTTTGTTAACATTTTTTTACCAAAAAATTATATAATTTTTTAAAATTAAATGAAGCTAAATGTTAATGATTTCAACATGGTTTCAGTTTTAATTTTTTTTAATGAAAAATTTGACTTGATAATATAAAACGTATTTTAAATTAGTCATAATGAAAAGTCTTTGAAATGAATTTTAAAAAATCCAATAAAAATTGTTATAAATAAAAATAAGTAGATTTTTATTAACATATGATCTTTTAGTGACCGTGTTTAAATAATATTTGTTTTAATATTATTTTATATTATTATTATAATATAAATACGATTTTTTTAATTAAGGTAGCAAAACCTCTTAGAAGTAGGGAAGTGTGAACCCCGAAAAATAAGTTTGACTTCTTAATTAAGAGAAACATTAATTTAAGGGTAATTGATGGAGTAAAAATTAAAAGTAGTTATAAAGGAATGTGGATGAACAAATAAGAGTCCCAATAACCCATCCAATATATAATAAGATTTAATTATGTGCAAATGAATACATACGGCAACTCGCAGTTTTTCCTACGAAGGAAGTGACACCGCCGCGATCAATAATTCATTTTCCTGCTTTCTATATATGGTACCATCTCCACCGTCAATGCCTTCTGTAAGAAATTTCAACGGGACAATTAAGCAAAGAGCCGTGAAAAAAATTGTGTTGAGCGCTTCAATATAGTAATCGCACACGCGATGAATTGGTTTAAAGTGTTGTACTTTTTATTTTTATTTTACAAAAGAACGTATTTAATTTTTTTTTCATTTTCAATTATATATATTTTTATTATAATTATAAAAATGTTATAGTACTTTCATCTTGTTTTTTATTTTTAAAATTTTATGAAAAAAATAATGAAATAACATTTTGTTGTTTTCACAAAATCTTTTATAAAATTTTAAAAACATGAAATAGAGTGAACACAAAGTATTATTTTTATAATTATAATAAAAAAAATATCTAATTAAAAATAAAAACAAAAAAAACATAACAA
This sequence comes from Styphnolobium japonicum, assembly GCA_023212625.1. Lineage (NCBI taxonomy): Eukaryota > Viridiplantae > Streptophyta > Magnoliopsida > Fabales > Fabaceae > Styphnolobium > Styphnolobium japonicum. Next base: position 30,431,688 of record JALBWW010000012.1, read on the forward strand.
ACTCTTAGAATTAGTACCAAAAAAAAATTTTTATTAAAGTTTTTGGACAGATTTAAAAACATTTAATATAGCACGCTAAAAATCTCACACAACCAACTTACTTTGTAATAAGTGAGTATTACCATATCCTGATTTTTTCTTTATTTTTGGTCATTGTCTGAGTATTTTTATATTTTTTGAGTGTGAGATTAATCTTATTCTAAATACTAAAGTTGTCCCTCGATCACCACAAATATTTTCCCATAGACTCAAATTCTTAATATTCTAGAAGCTCCTCAAACTCTTAACATTCTAGAAGCTCCTCAACCGTTGAGTTCGAGCTTACTTATATACTACTTGAATTATCCTTGTGGATATATATTCCCATATCCTGATTTGAGTTTGAATTACAATTAGTACAAGAACAAAAAAAAAGAAAATTACAACCAGCAGCTGTAATATATTAACTCAATTAAATGAAATAGAAAAAGTAAGTTGACTGAAAACATGTCACAACTAGTAAGTAAAGTATTAAGAAAAAGTTGTTCCTTTCAAAAAAGAAAAAGAAAAAGAAAAAGTTGTTCATGACATAGGAGTTTATCCTTTCAAACAAAAATGTAAAAAGATTGCCCTACATCTGGTCTTGATCACCCAATGGATTTATCCATTATAATAAGGGTTCTTTTAACTAGCAGCCTCTCAAAATTGATACAAAGAGTGTTCTTTGACATACCTAACCTTTTCAAGCTAGCTCACTCTAGTTTTGACAACTAATTACCTAGCTAGGAAACTAAGCAAAGCTCACAAACCCATAAGAAAGGCTTGCAAAGCCCATAAGCTAGGTCACAACCCAGGTGAAATACAAGAGATTAGCATTCTTTACAAATTAATGCTAACAATAACCGTATAGCAAAAAATGTAATAAGAGTGAGTAATTTCAGCTCAAAGATCTCATATTTTTAACATAACAGTACATCGCAGAAAATAAGATATTTCCCTTTGTTTTGTAATTCATGGAAACGTTGCTCAAGGATGAGTCCTTAATGGAGATTTAGATGAAATATAACCGCTACAAGGGGGTCTATGTATCTTTATCAAAAATGTGACCATTGCGACATCTTTTCCTCGTTTGAAAATTTCCTAACGAGATGCAATGAGTTGACACACTTTTTTTGAACTTGAGTTATAACTGAAAGGTGAATCAAAAAATAATTCATTAGCTAACACTCTAACAGACTCCTTCATTGGGTTGACTAACTCAAAGTTTTATTGAATATTTAGATGTCATGTAGCTTGAGTCCTTTAAAGGTTTAAGCTTGAGAGATTTCTCATCAAAATCAATAAACATTAGTCTTTTGAAACCTTGGACACTGTATATACGCAACCCCCACCATCCATCCATGTTATAATTAAGAGTTTAATTTTGATTCACTGTCAGTGTAAAGTTTCTTTAAACTTTACACTGCCATTCAATCATGTATTGCCAACTCATTAAAAGAGTTTGACTATTATAACAACTACCTTAAAAGCCTAACGCTTTTAATGATGTGTCAGTACATGATTAGATGACAGTGTAAAGTTTCTTTATACTGACAGTGGATTAAAATTAAATCTTATAATTAATAACAATGCTTTCAATATTTTCAACGACAGCTAGCATGATTGAAAATTGAATATTGATTTTTTGGGAAAATCCTGGCTAAGCTATACAAACGTACTGTATATTTTAAGTAAGTTACAACTAATTAATTAAAAAAGAATCTGTACCCAAAATTAAGGGCCCCAATCACCTACCACATAATTGTGAAGGGGTTGTGACGTCCAATTATTGTTTAATTAATCTTTATATTCAATTATGTAAAAGGCCATGAGATCAGAAGCCTTTGTCTGTAAGAGACTCCCGTGGCCCGTAATAAACATTTGACTTCAGGAAGGTGCTAAGAAAAGAGTTAAACCCCGAATCTCTTTCTCTATGAAAGGACAAATTATCTAATCCCAAAAATTTATATCCCAAACGTCAGGTCTTAAGTTTTTAAAGCAATTTTAAACCCATGTATTACTCTTACACTGCAAATGCATGCGTATTCGTCCTTCTTCTTTTTTTGCATCATTTTTTCCCATAAAAAATAAATAATTATCATTAAAAACAAGAAAAATACAAGGAAACCATCCAAGCTTAGTCGTACGTAGGGGGATGGGACCATCTAAAGGGCTCCATCTAAAGGGCTCCACTTACAATTATTGAAAACCATGTCATTTTTTATTTTCCAAATGACCAAATCCTTCAAAGCAAGCCCGCAGCTATGTTAAGTAGGTTAGAGTTAGGTCAACGAGGGTTTGCTTAATTGACATAATAGAACTTTGTTGATGAAAATGTATTAGGTTCGATTTTTGTTGGTGATCATTTATTGATAAGTAATTTATAAATATTACTGTAAATTCTAGTTGAGACTTATAATATGTCCTGATTTTAGAATGATATAACAATCTCTTCTCCTAAACTTTTCTTCACCAAAAAAGAACTCGGTTATAGTTATTGCCATGAGAATGAATTAGGGGTATTTACGGGTTGGGTCAGTTCGGTTTGGATTTGATGAGAAAAAAAGTCCAAACCAATCAACTAGTGTTGGGTAAGTTTGGTTCGATTTTGCAAAAAAAAAATTCTTCTAACTCGAAACAAACCAATCCTACTAAGATCGGGTTGGTTCGGTTTAAGTCATCGGGTTCTTTACTTTTTAAAAAATAAAATAAAATGTAAACAAAAAATATGGGTTGCAACTTACTTCTTTCTTTTGGCCTCATCAGTCATTCGCTTGCTACTGCTATGATCACATATTCAATGTCACCTACAGTGCCTACTAGCTTATTCACACAAACATCTTTTGGCCCTTCATTTCTATCTACGTGAATCACAACAATTGATTCAAACCAATCTCTAATGGTATCTGTGATGTGTGGATCCACCAGAATATTTTTGCTGCAACCAGTAATCAGAACCTCAACCATATCTACCACCTCCACCATTGTAGCCCCCTCCTCCTTCTCTTTGCCGCTAATCCCTCCACCTCTACCATACTTGTAACCATCACCATGACCTTCCCCGCCACCATAGCACATGTCATACTTGCCATAGACACCTTTCCTTTGCCCCTCTCAGTGTTAAGCCCTCCCTTTTCACCACCATTGCGAAAACCACCAAAATAGCAAGATCTAACCAAGGTTGTCGCATTGACTGCAACACCCATCCTCCCAGCACCCACAAAATGAAGAAGAGAGCTTGGCCAAGCGATTACACTGGGCACAAACACGAATGGGACACCCTTTAGAAAGAAATTTAATACATAAGAAAAATGACTCATTTATTATTGACATATGTAGGAAGGGTTAAAAAATTTAAAGAAAAAAAAACTTGATATATGAATGACATGTGATATTGTTGGAGCTTGAATGAACTTTCTTTTATAATATTACAAGTTTTATTACCCTGTGATGCACGTATTTGTTAAATAAGCAATGTACATGTTTGTTAAATAATTAGAATAAATTAATTCAAAAGTATATATAAAATAAAATGGTTGCATCATAAATTTATTTAATTTTACTAATACAACTATTTAAATATATTAAAATTAAGATGCTTAAAAAATTATTTTTTTCACACAATTAATACAATCTCAATTGCTTCTAAAGAATTTTAAGAATTTTATCTTTGTAAGCTACAAAATTATTATTATAGGACCAGAGGTATTATTCGCCAAATAATTCATTAACTGATGTGAAAATTTTTCCCACAATGTGCATTGAAACTTTTGTATACCTCTACCTTCAAAATAATTAAAAAAAAGAAATAGAAAATTAATCACAACAACTAATAAAAGAATAAAATCAACCATCAATCATTAGAAGGCAATATTACTCAAGATCATTCAGCTCTAGATCATCTAGCGATTTTTTATTTTCAATTTATTTAATTAATTTCAATTTACATGAAAAACTAAAAATCTTGGAAGGAAAAAATTTGATGTATGAATAACACATGATATTAGTGGAACAAGAATGAACTTTATTTTATAATATTATATAGATATAGATATAGATTAGTGTAGCTAATAGGATCTGGTAATTAATTAATCCAATATTTGGCAGAATTTCTACCCTATTTCCTAATTTACTTTAAACGAAAAAAGGATGAGAAGGAGAAAACAATGAAAGATAAAAGTGGTAATATTATGAAGATACTTACTGATAGAAATCATGTCCTGAAGCAAAAATAAAATTAAAAAATCATGTGCTGATTGTCAAAGAGATATCATATCGATAAGTCTATCCTATATCAAATTTAAGTGCTAAGATATTCCTATTCATTTTTCCGATTTGTGGCTACTCTCTTTTTCTGGCCAACAAAATTCCAATTTTTCTTGTCATCTCCGGCAATAGTTTGCTATATATAGTCCAATGGGTTGCTGTAGTCCAATGCTTGCATGATAGGTAGAATTAGAATTTAGAAAAGATAGCACTGCTGCAAATTATCAACCTGTAGCTAACAACGTATATCACTAAAAAAAGAGTTTAGTGGCAGTTGTCTAAATCGACAGAAGATTCAAAATTTAACGGCAGTTAAGGAACCCAACGGGAATGAGTGGCAGTTTTAACCGGGTGTGTCACCCACCCTAAACCCTCGTTTGTAAGGTGCAAACGGGCTTTTAAGATATTTTATTTTGTTTTGGTGAAATCTTGGTAGAAGAAAATAAACATGATTTTCATTTCAAATCACTTTTGGGTAGAAACAACATTTTGTTACTTTTGCAATGGAAAAAAAAACTCATTTGTGTGTATTAACAAAAATATCTTTATAATTTGATATTATATCACTATTTTAATAATATTTAAATAAATATAACCTAATAATTTTTTAAAATATTATTATAGTTATACTCAAAGTGATTTTATTGTACAATACTCCAAATAAACTTAACTTTTTAACAAATTTATTTTGCAAATCAATTTATTTATAATCAATTTTTTTAACATCAATTTATTGACAATCAAACTCAAAATAACTCATATCCTTTTTGATAGTTACACATTCAAAAGTGATTTTTATCAATATTATCTAAACAACATTTATTTAACAAAATAATTTTCAGATAAAGATTTTAAAACATAAATCACTTCACTCAAACTTATTTCTAACTAAAATCAAGTTTACAAAATTAAGTTCATCCAAAATCAACTTTGCAAAATTTAATCCAAATACACACTTAAAAACTGCCACTATCATATAAAATTTTGCGATAGTTATACTTTCGGTTGTCCAAAACCATGTCATTTCTTCTTCTCACTTCCAACCGCGACGGTTCAGGATCTGTTACTAAATTATTTAGTAGAGATTAAAATCGTCACTAAAAGACATTTAAAACCGCCACTAAAAACCAGATTTCTTATAGTATATGCATGGATATATTATAACTTGATTTGGTCTCTAAATATAGTAGATCAACAAAAAAGTATACCAAAGCAAATAGCAAAGAATATATAACAGTTTAATAAAATCAAGTAATTGTACATTTAGAATTGTGTTTAAATCAAAATCACCACCCCAAGTTTAACTCTTATCCAGCTTATTGAAGATTACAATAAAAAATGCTGCAACAAATCACCCTCACATGACAAATTATGTGCAGAAGACAAAGAAACCTGACTCCTACCCAACATAAGTGATAAAACAAAAAATTAAAGCTCAATATACTAAATAGAAGACGGGATAATATCAAATAATAATAAACAAATACCAGAACCTAGCAAGTATATAGCATGTAACACTGCAAGCTCATCCATCAATCTCGATTCGTCAGTTAACTTTAACAATGTATTCCTTCCAATATGTGATAATTGATTCATAGGGACATGGCGCATTGGCTGCAATGAGTTTTCAGCAGAAACTATTGACTTAGCTAAATCCTTAATCATAAAAAGGGCAAGTTTGATGGTTTCTGTATTTTTTTTATTTTTAGAATATTCTCATATGCTATTAGTATTGTGAGACTAATTTCCTTTGAGTACTATCGGAGGCCCTCCTAACAAGTGTTTACTCCAAGGTTTGAGATGGTTTCTGTATCTAATACTATGCTATTTTACCTTTATTTGATATGAATTACACAATAAATTGATTAGCAGTTTTGAAAACATGTCATATATCCCACGGATTTTCATATTAAACATGTGTAATGATGCACCGTAATTAATGGCAGACAATTGCCATATTGAAAATTCAAACTCATTGCAATTAGACATAAAATAGTGGAAGTAACATATCAACGCATGCAAAAAACTTGTTTGATCATCACACATTCAATGTACTATATTTATTTGGTAAAAAAATATTTGAGTATTACCAATAATTATTAACAGTATTTAATGATAATAAAATAATTGTTATAAATAAATGGAAAGAAAAATTGTCATTCTTTATGGAAGGAAAAAATAAAGGTCACGAATACCACTTAGTAATTAATGTGTACAAAATGATTTCAAAATAATATTGACTCATGTAATTTTTATATATATGTGTATGATATCTATTTTTTTTATTCTATAAAAATATGTGCATATGATTAACATTCCAAATATCAATAATAAAAAAATTTAGGAGCAAATTAAAAAAAAGTATTTAAACAAAAAATTGAAATTCAGAAAGTTATAGCCATTGTATAATAAATATTTGATAAATAAACCTATATCTGTATGCCTATATTTGCAAAAATCAAGAAGTTATAAATTTTCACATGTAATTATATTTGCTTTAATAGCTATTTGATTGATAAATTAATATATTATCATAAAAAATTAAATGAAATGAAATCAACTATAATTAAAATTTGGGCTTAAATTCAAAATTATTTATAATTATAATTTTAAAAAACTAAGAAATTCAATTTTCAATAGTAATTTTGGAGTCATTCAAAAAAGAGTTGACATGTAAAATAAAAAGAAATTAAATATATTAAAAAAAGACTTATTTATGATTAATATTTGCATGAGGGGCTAAAAATTTTGTAAGAAAAATATTTATTGTATGAGTAGCACGTGATATTAGTGAATATTAAATGAATTCTCTTTTATAATATTATATAGATTCCAATTCGAACTAACATAGCCATTTCGTTGGGATTTGGAAAGATTTCATCTAAGGAGTTATTTTAGTCATGCCCGTGCTCTAGAACAATACGGCTGAAACCTAATGCATTCATACATGAAGCTAGAGACAAGTCCAACCTCACCATGATTAAATAATAATAATAATAATAATAATAATAATAATAATAATAATAATAATAATAATGCTTATGAAAAAATTTGCAGCTAGAAAGGAAGGAATGCTGAAGTAGGCAGAACTAGTACGCTTTAGAATACAAAAAAAAGTTAGGCCTTGTCTGATGGACAGAATTAAACATTGAAATTGGAATTGGACCTTCAAATTCTAATTATCTTGCTTGTTGTGTATATTAGAATTAAAATTCTAATTCTGAGTCCAATTCTATAGAATTAAAAAATAACTAGTTTATACTCCTCTCAATTCTTAGCTTAAATCTTAAAAATTTTAATTGTAAGTACTAAGATTTTTATTTTTTGAATATTAAAAAGTAAAAGTTAAAAATTATCTAACAATTATTGTCGTTCATAAGTACACCGACATAATCCGGCAACTTCGTCGTCGCGCGTGCTCTGACAACATCGCCGTCGGCGTGTTCCGGTTATGTTGTCCATCGCACCTCCGACGTGCTAGCCACGCTTCCTCTGATAACTAGCGCTTACGTCCTGCAATCACCTTTGTCATCGTTAATAATGTCATTTAGTTTGACATCCATTGCAAATGTTGTAATACAGCAACACAAGCTCTATTGAAATTTTTTATAATTTAAAATTATTTCTTATTAATTTTAATTTATTTATTATATCTTTATAAATTCTTGATAAATTATTCAAATAATAAAATTTTAATTTAGCTTAAAATTACAATTCTAAAATTTGAATTCTTTAATTGTCCCAAGCATAAAAATTAAAATTATTATCAATTTCAATTCTAACATAAATAAAATTAAAATTAGAATTATAAACTATAATTTTAATTCTTTTATTCAAACAGAACCTTAGAGAAGTTAAAGATATTTGCTGCAAATTGTATTCTTCATATGAATGAAGGCCAGCCTGAGGTGGAACATTGTTGGGACTTGGGATGGCAACAGGGTGGTTGACTTGGTGGAGAAGGACGTGTACGTGTAGGGCTTGGGATTTGATTGGCATACCACATATTGTCATGTTGCATGCATTTATCCATGAAATATTTATTAATTATTAGTTTCATAATAAATATTTTAAAATTTATTAAATATAAATAATAATAAATAAATACTTCACAATACACCATAGATAGTACCTAAAAGAAAAAAGATAAATACCAAATAATTCCCTTACATAAAAAAAGGTGAAGGTGAAATCACTCGCGCATCCCATCAAAACATATAACAAACAACTATAGGAAAAAAAGCTTGGTTGTCATGTTGGTGTAGTTCACATGTGGTAAGAGCTTGGGACATATAGGAAGGTAGGGAGGGTTTTATCCTTCTCCAATACTTTCACAACCTATCCCCTTCTCCTTTACTAGGGGGCCCCACGACCGAGTCTGGGATTAATGTATTTATACAAAAAAAAGCTTGGTTGAAATGGATGGGACAAAAATCATCACATGAGCATCTGGAGACTTTTCCGTTACCAAAATAGATAGACAAAGCCCAAATTTGCTCAAGAGTATGACATATTGATATGATTGTAAAAGAGGCATTCTAGCTCGTTTAAGCCTACCATTGATAAGTTATATGTTAAACAGGGTTGGGTTAAAATAACTCATATTTAAACAGGCTATAAAATATTAGCTTGACTTGCCTCACATAAATTTTCAATCCTAAATGGGCTAGCCCATGTAATGCGATAAATTTTTCTTTTAACTTTTTGCCTGAAAAATTTAAAAATTTAAAAATGCAAAAATTAAAATCATTTCCTAACATTTTAGAAAAAAAAAAAAACTCTCTCAAGTATTACAACTAGTAAGGAAAACAATGTAGAGAAATCCAATCAATAAACAAAAGTTATTGAGATTACAAAAAAATAGTTAATAGACAAGCTAACGAGTAATCCTACATTTAATTTTCAGACTAAACGGGAAGATCAAAAAATGTTCTTAATTAAACAAGTCACTAAATATAGATCGATAATTTATACGATTAAATGGATAAGCCTAACGAGTTCGGTCCAATTTGATAGCCCTACATATTAAGCAAGAAAATTGGTTGACCGAGAGCATAACTATTTTCCACATGTTATTTTTGAAATCTATTGTTTCATTCCTTACTAATAATCTATTCTATAGAGCAAATAAAATGAAATTAATAATCCCATATATATAACTTTTTACACATTAAAAATTCATATATTTTTCTATATAATTAGATTATATTTAAATTTATATATAGTCACATTTTTTTTAATACAAATTCATAGGGAATTCAATAACACTGGTTATCTCTTTATTTTTCCAAAAAATATCTACGTAGCATTTTTTTAAAAGAGATCTTATAGAACTAATTTAAAACCTCACTTCTTCATAGTTTCCCCACTCTTCAACTTTCTTAAATGAAAAACGCAAGGGTAAAAATAAATAAAAAATTAAAGTGCAAGTAGCAACCAATTATGAATATAATTTATATTTTTACATTTTATTATCTAGTATTTCATATAATTATAATGAACAAATATTAAATGATCATGCTATATTTTATTGATGTAAACATGAAAAAAAAATTAGTTGATTTTTTTATATATTTATTTAAATCTTATGTCATAAATTTTCTATGACAGGAAATTTTATAGTTTGTTTAAATATTAATTTCTATAATAAAAATAGTGTTTTATTAGGATACACAATTAGTTACAATTTATTTATTTTTAATATTTTAATGATAGATTAATTTCTTATTAAAATAAAATAAATTTTTTTAAAATATTACAACACGTAAAGAGTAATTATAATGTATAAATGTACTTGTGATAATTATAGATTGTTACATGTATATCATGTTAAACATTTATTTTTAATATATTAATGTAAAATATTTCGCTCATCAATCAATGTTTTTAATGTATTATGGTGAATGCATAAATTTACTAATTATACAACTTTGATTTTGGCTTAATTTTCCTCATGAAGCATGCAGTTTTCAATTTACTTCCAAACACGTTAAATTTTGTCTTTGATAACAAAGAAACTCAAATGTATTTTCACAACACAAGCAAGCAAGTTTTGTTTTAAGGAGGTAAAGATGTTAACCGTGTCACTCGGTCTAAGTCAAATTTAACGGTTAAAAAATTACTGAAAGTATATTAAATTTTCTTCAAGAACAAGGGGCTGCATGCAGGATGGTTCGGACCCAAACGCAGAACTAGGCGGGTTGAACCACTCCGTGGTGGGCTGACCGGTTGGGCTGGGAAGTTGGGGCTATGTTTGGCCCAGCCATCGGGTAATTCGGCTTTGTAAGCTCCGTCCCGGTTCCTGTGGTTGTTGTAAATTAAATGCACGCATCGATTCCAGAGTTCCAGATGCTCCTATGAATCTCATATCTTTTAAGCAATAAGCATCCCATTTCTCTACACTCTACTCTTTTGATTTCTAGATTCTGATTGACCTTTTGCGAATTAAATTAAATCACATTACCTGACAAACAGGTTAGCTACTCTTACTCATGCTCTTATGCTCATTCCATTTGTTGCTCGTGGAAAAAAAAAACGGCAGAAAATCCATAGGCACAACCACACCATCATCTTCCAATTGCAATTTTACTCTCATTCACTTACTTTGAATTATTTGATTTAACTTTGACATCTTTATTTACAGCGTAGCATTTTCTTCACCTAAGAAACCCGTTTGACCTCCATTGTTTTGATTCTCGCACTTGTTAGAAAATGTGGAAGCTCAAGATTGCCGAGGGAGGAAGTCCATGGCTTCGGACATTGAACAATCACATTGGAAGGCAGGTCTGGGAGTTCGACCCTAAAATTGGATCACCACAAGAACTTTTGGAGATTGAAACAGCTCGACAAAATTTCCACAAAAATCGCTTCCGCCAGAAGCACAGCGCTGATCTACTTATGCGCATTCAGGTACCTTTACCCTTGACTGTGCATTCGTTTGCGTTCTCGGTGCGTGAATCTCATTTTGGTTGTTACCATATTTTATTTGGTTAATTTGAATTCTCAGTTATCATGGATTCTTTGCGTGTTTGATTGATATGATGGATGGCAAGGAAACAAAAATACTTGGAAAAATGCCAGATAGTGTGCTGTGCCTTTTGTCTTATTTAAGCCATTAAGATTATGTGACAAAATTTTCATGACCTTTCTCAGTCACAAGGTCTTCATGGAGGCACGTTTTCTTCCTTGGATAAGTATTTTGTGTAATCAATGCAAACTATTGTACTAACAATATAATAACTTCTTTTTTTTCCCCCCACAAATTGGTCTCAATTGTGCCAAATGCGTTCTTCTTCAAGTTCGTTTCAAATGTGAGCCTGTGTTAACACTGGCGACTTGTTATTTCAATTTCCATAATAAGATGAAACTATGTGGTGATTTGTTAGCATATTTTATTTTCCTATGAATGGAAGAAACTATATGGTGATTTATTATTCTGGCTTTTGATGTTCTATATCCTCCAATGCTTTTGGAAGGACGGGGTGGAAAATTGATGAGATTGGATGTGGGGCAATCCATTCAGCTATTTATTACCCTTTAGCCTCAGGTCCTTTATATTGAAGTTCAACCTGTAATGACTTATCTTTTTTCCTATGGATGGTTGTGCATTGTTGGGCTGCTTGTTATACTGCAGATGGTTGTAGACAGAAAATAAATAAGTGCAGGATGGTTTTATAGGTATTGAAATATAAAATGGAAGTAAAAGAAAGTGATTTGCTCTTACAGTTTGGCTACAGTGTTATGCTGGATAGAATGCATATCAGAAATTTGACCATTTTAGTTCAATAATCTTTCATATAAAACAATGTAGTTTGCAAAAGAGAATCCAAGAGATGAAGTCTCACCCAAAGTCAGAGTCAAAGATATTGAAGATGTTACTGAAGAGACTGTGACAAGAACATTAAGAAGGGCTTTAAGTTTCTATTCAACTCTCCAGAGTCATGATGGACACTGGCCAGGAGATTATGGAGGTCCCATGTTTCTTATGCCTGGCTTGGTAAGTTATGTTTTGAACGCTTCATTTTATTTGTGAAACTTGTTCTGTGCTATATTACCAATATTCAGGGAAACACGTAGCTTTTACAAAACTGCAATCATCGCCTTCAAGACTTGGGTGTTTGCATTTAGTTTGGTATTTAACTTTTTGTCTTAACCTGCCCCCTGATAACTATTTCTTCCTGAATAATATGCACCTGTAAGAAATAATCATGAGAACTCTACTTTCTTGGACATACAATTAATCAGGTAATTACTTTGTCTATCACTGGGGCGCTGAATACAGTCTTAACAGAAGAACATAGAAAGGAAATGTGCCGTTACCTCTATAATCATCAGGTAAGAACTTGACACCATCCTTTCCATTAATCTATTGACTTCTTCCAAGAAGTTTTCCTACTTAGTCAAATGTAATTGCAGAACAAGGATGGTGGGTGGGGTTTGCATATTGAAGGTCCAAGCACCATGTTTGGCTCTGTCTTGAGTTACATTGCTCTGAGATTGCTTGGAGAGGGACCTAATGATGGACAAGGGGAAATGGAGAAGGCGCGTGACTGGATTCTAGGGCATGGTGGTGCTACTTTTATAACATCATGGGGGAAGATGTGGCTTTCAGTTAAGATCTTAGCCTTATTTTGATGGTTTTATTAATAGATACGGCATTGTGGTATATTTATTTTTTAATCTTCTTGTGATGATAGGTACTTGGAGTATATGAATGGTCTGGAAATAATCCCATGCCCCCTGAGATATGGCTCCTTCCATACATGCTTCCATTCCATCCAGGTTGCTCTTTGTTCTGTTTGTATATGTTTTGACTTGATCAGAGAGAAGACATAAATTTTAGGGAAAATTAAAAAAAGAGGGAAATTTTGGTAAAAACATTTCCAGTTTAGGAACAATTAACTGCTTAACTGGATAACAATGTATAATGAGTCATTTCCTAAATTAGAAATATTTTGACCAAAAATTCCTTTTTTCATAATTTTCCCTAAATTTTTATTATACTCAAAGAAGCTTCCATCCTTTACAGTTGAGTGTTTCTTGTTAAGATTTCTGCAAATGGATAAGTGTTCTGATCAATAAGATCAGCTTGTGTATCTTTATTCATAACATTGTTTTCCCCAAAAATGGGCAAGTTGAGAAGAAAGATTATTTTATGGAATGGTGGTGGAGACCTGTCAACCTAATCAAGAACCCTAACCCCCTAAGTGTGTTGCCGGAGAAATGGATATACTGATTTTGGGTTGAACAAGGAGACTAACTTAAATTGTAATTGTACAAAAGCTTTATGATATAAAGTTTCTACTGGAATTTTTGTTTTGCTGTTCAATCTGTCAGGGCACCTTTGTGTCATCTGATGTATGATTTTATGTTATGAGGAAACAAAAAACTATTGCCCACATAAGAATATTAGTTATTAAGAAATTAAATACTATATCCAGGTTTTTGAACAAAGGCATATTTGTTCATGTGGTATATGCTGTTCTTAAGAAAGACTCAATGTTCTTGAATACTTATAAAAAAATTTCGTTGTTAAATTGGTTTTCTATATTCATCTGTAAACATTGTTTAATCTTCTTATCATTCTTTACTTAAAATAGAAAAGAAATCATATTTTTATGCCTTACAGGAAAGATGTGGTGTCACTGCCGGATGGTCTATTTGCCAATGTCCTACTTATATGGCAAGAGGTTTGTTGGTCCGATCACACCAACAATATTGTCTTTGAGAAAAGAGCTTTATACCATACCATATCATGATATAGACTGGAATCAGGCTCGCAATTTGTGTGCTAAGGTTAGTGAAGCTGCTAAACTGGTCCTATGAAAACATTATATGAGAATTGTTTCAGTTGGATTTTATCATTTGTGAGGCCCACAATATAATATACTGGACCTACTTATACTAATAATTGCATGGAAAATAGAATCCAAATTTTGTCCCTCTCTTTGGCTTCTTTTTTCTGGTGATACCATATGTTAGGTTTCCTGTTAAATTGATGCAGGAACTTGCCCGAGCATGATTGGTTACTACTGTTATCCACAACCACATCATGTCACCATCCACAATGACAACCATCATGCCGCTATTACCACATTCTACTCGGTTTGACACCACCTTAACCACCAAGTCATTACTAGGATTTGTATTCTTATAACAATAACAATGCTAATCATTGTCCTTAGCAGTTAGCACAATCTTTGCTCCCTCTGCAACCACCACCATAGCCTGTTATATCCAGTTTTGGAAACCAAACTCCTTTATATATTTATCCACTTTTATTTCCTTGATAAATCATCCAAATCCATTTTACATCTTCAAACAAAATGTTGCTAATGATCTCTTCTTTCTTTAACTGATATGTATGCTGTTAGAAATTACCAGAAACCTTCATGAGTTGATTTCTATGATTTTTATTTATGCTAGTACTCAGAATACAGATTACAAGAGACTGCATTTGGTTGGGGGGGGGGGGTTGAAGAAAAACATGAAGAGGACACCACATTTGATTTCTCTAACATTTTCAACTACCAATTTAATTGTACTGGAGCTAAGGGTTACTAGAGGATTATCTTTGTTCTTGTGCAGGAAGACTTGTACTATCCTCACCCACTCGTGCAGGATATTCTCTGGGCGTCTCTACACAAGGTCCTTGAGCCTATTTTGATGCATTGGCCTGGCAAAAAGTTGAGAGAAAAGGCTATTAGGGCTGCAATTGAGCACATACATTATGAAGATGAGAATACTCGTTATATTTGCATAGGGCCCGTAAACAAGGTATTTGTTGTGAAGGGGTGGGTATCTACATTGGCCCCCTTCAATTGTTCATTATTCTTTTACTTTCCACCTTTTGAGTATGAGTGTTGGAATACTGTTGTTGATCTTCTAGTTAACTTGCTTTTGTGATGACTAAAGTGATCAGTAATATTCTTTTGCAAACCTTTTATGTACTTTACCTCCTTAATTTATTTTCACTTTGTTAAGTTTTTTTTTTTTTTAAATTATGAATGTCTGAATTTCCCTTCCATGTTCCACTTTATAGTTGACGTAAGTTAGGAGTTACTTACTTGGGATAAGGATAAGATTTTTGTTTTGTTTTGTTTTGTTTTTTTTTCTTCTGTTTTCCTTGATTATCTGAGGAGTTGAGATACTTGTGGAGATATCTTCTCTCCTCTCTACTTGTTTATAGTTGTAATTTTCCATTGAGAATAATAAGAGAAAAAACACTACGTTCTTCTCCCTACTTTCTATATGGTATTAGAGCTACGGGACTGACCGAAGCCATGGTAAAATTGGCCATGACAGGAGCCAATTGTGGCCCAGTTTCCTCTGGAGAGATAGTGGACAGTGTTTCTACCACTACTCCAGCGGCTAGAGTTGATTTCCTCTATTCTATAGGATCTAATCTCATTCAATTTAGTATTCATAAATTGAATGGTAAAAGTTACCTAGAGTGGGCACAACTGTGAAGCTTGTAATCGGTGGAAAAGGCAAGCTTGGACACCTTACTGGTGAAGTTAAAAAATCAGCAGCAAATGATCCCAATTTTGCGACATGGAGATCGGAAAATTCCATGGTAATTGCGTGGTTGGTTAATTCTATGGGACCAGCAATAGGAAAGCCATTCCTATTCCTGTCGATAGCCAAGGAAGTGTGGGACTGTGTCAAAGATACCTACTCCAACTTAGAGAATTCATCTCAGACTTTACACTTAAAACCCAATTGTGGCACAACAAGCAGGGAGATCGAGACCTAACCACATACTACAACGAGATGTTGACACTGTGGCAAGAGCTTGATCTCTGTTATGAGGACAAATGGGGTTTCCCTACCAACAATGCAAGACATTTGAAGAGGGAAGAAAACGACAGGGTCTACATGTTTCTTGTAGGTGTGAATAGAGTTAGATGAGGTAAATGGTCGAATTTTAGGTCGTAAACCCCTTCACAACATGAGAGAAGTCTTCTCAGAAGTTAGAAAAGGGTAGGCATGACGCAACATCTCATGAAGAAGCAAGATACTACTCATCAAGAGATGGAGAGCTCGGCCCTTGTATCTAGAGGAATAGAACTTGATGGGGATGGGAAGAACTCAAAAAAAACTATGGTGTGATCACTGTAGAAAACCGTGGCATGCTCGTAAGACTTGTTGGAAACTGCATGGTAATCCTTTAAATTGGAAGAGGGGAGAAGGTCGAGCATTTCAAGTCTCAAACGAAGATCAAGGCCAACAATCTTCTTCCATTCATGGTTGTCAAATCGGGAATCAAATTGCGAATTGGAAAACAAATTTTTCGAATCGTGAATCGAAATGTATCGTGAATCGTAAGATTCATGATCACTTATTAAACATAGCCTAAAAAGTCAAATTATTAAACATAACATCAATATTAGCATTTTAAAGTCAAATAATGAAATCTAAGCTTCAAAGTAAATAAAGATTCAAGTCATATATATTCAAAAAGACCAAAAGATCAACATCTTGAACCCAATAGCCAAAAAGGGACAAGGAATCTGAAACAGTGGAGAGTGGAGACCACCCAAACCCAACCAAAACCCAAGGATGCACGTGAAACAGAACTAGCAAACCACCCAAAGCCAAGCGCATGTGAAAATGGGGACAAAAGCAATGTGGGGACCAAGATCGGGTCTATTTCTCACTTTTAAGAAGGGGGGAAAACTTTCGTCACTTCCCCTCCCCCTCAATTCTGTTAGAAAAACAAAAAAAGGTTTTTTTCAAACCTGGTTGTGCAAGACTATACCCTTCTTTACACGTGTCCTGGTTTCTGCAGAATCATGTGAGACAAAGCAGAATCACAATTCCGGCGATTCCCTTTGCGATTCTGGCAATTCATGGACGATTCCGGTGAGAAACCGATTCTCACCTGCAATCTGTATCACCAGAAGCATGTTTCGCATCGAATTGTATGAATCGTATCAAGATTCATACGATTCTAACTACACTGCTTCCATTCACAAAGGAACAAATAGATACCTTGGTCAAACTTTTGCACTCCTCAAATTCATCTGTAAAATCCCTACCTTCATGCTCCTTAGCCCAATCAGTTAACTATCTCCTTGCTGCCCTTGTTAGTGTCAATTCCTCTGGTCTTCCCTGGATTATAGATTCTGGTGCAACAGACCCTATGACTGGGTCTACAAACCTATTTGTTTCATATAATCCCTATGCAGAAAATAAGAAAATAAAAATATCAGATGGTTCTCTTGCTGCTATTGTTGGGAAAGGTTCTATTTCCCTTTCTCCTTCCATTATTCTTCATGATGTTCTCCATGTCCCTAATTTGTCTTGTAATAACTTATCCGTAAGTAAATTGGTTCATGATCTTAAATGTTGGGCTCTTTGCTTCTCATCTCATTGTGAGTTTCAAGACTTGGCCTCGGGGAGGATGATTGGCAATGCTAGACAACGAGGTGGTCTTTACGTTTTTGAAATTGGATCTGACTTAGGGGGACAAGCTCCAAGCATGTGTTTCTATTATATTTTTATTTCTAATAATAGTGATGTCATGCTTTGGCATTTTAGGCTAGGACATCCTAGTTTTCACTATCTAAAAGTTGTGTCCAAGTTTGTTCATCAATAAAAATCCATCTTCATTTGAATGTTAAACATGTGAATTGGAAAAACGTCATTGAACCTCTTTCCCTATACAGCCATATAAACCTTCTGAACCTTTCTCTTTAGTTCATAGTGATGTTTGGGGGGCTTCACGAATCACTACCTTATTAGGAAAAAGATGGTTTGTAACATTTATTGATGATCACACAGGACTCACATGGGTGTATCTACTAAAAGAAAAATCTGAAGTAGAACAAGTTTTCATAAATTTCCATAACATGATAAAAACTCAATTTCAAACAACGATTAAAGTTTTTATAATTGATAATGTAAAAGAATATGTTAACAGCATCCTAGGGAATTACTTTGCAAAAAATGACATTATAAATCAAAGTTCTTGTGTCAACACACCCCAACAAAATGGAGTGGCTGAAAGGAAAAGTAGGCATCTTCTTGAAATAGCTAGACTTACTTTTTACAGCCAAAGTGCCTAAATATTTGTGGGGTGAAGCTGTTCTTACAGCTTCCTTTTAAAGTAACCAAATGCCATCCAGAGTATTAAATTTTCAAACTCCAATACATGTTTTTTTTATAAAAAAACTTCCCAACATCTTGACTAGTGACTTAAATACCATTAAAGGTATTTGGCTGTTATGCATTTGTTCATAATCACACTATCACAGCCATAATCATGGGAGACTTGAACCGAGAGCTAAGAAATGTGTTTTTGTTGGTTATTCACCAACTCAAAAAGGGAATAAGCGTTTTGATCCAATTTCAAGAAAATTCTTTGTCACTATGGATGTAACCTTTTTTGGAACGCAAAAATACTTTGGTTCTCATCTTTAGGGGGAGACTGAGAATGAAGATGAGGAGTGTTGGAAACGTTCTTTATGTTAGGTGTCTAAGTTCATTGTATATACAATTGTCATATAATTATTGTAATTAGGGTAATTATGATCTCTGTAATTATTACCTTATTATTATATATTCAGTACCCGTTGTGTGATTGAAACACACGGTTTCAATATTCTTTTCTCTCTCTCAACATGGTATCTAGAGCCTAAGAGAGAAACCCTAGAAACTGTGTTACCCGGTTGGATCCACTATCCTTTGAAGAGGAAACTTCCCTTCCAGGCAGCCGTGACCTTTTTTTTTTTTGGCAAGCTTCTCCAGCCAGACCTGACCATTTTTTTTTTGTCTTGTGACCTCATGTGATACTGTTCACGTGCTGCTGTTCATGCCATACTGTTACCACATTGCTGTTCAGATCTGACCTCCACCGCCTAAGGTATCTTGTGGTTTCTGTTTTTTCCCCTGTTGATCTGACCCATGGCTACTTCTTGTCCCTCAGATGCTCCGAAGGTAGAAGCGCATGTTTTCACCAACTACGTCAATGCCCTTCACTCAGTGATTCCTAATGGTCAAGGTGGTGATGTAACACCAGTCCTAGAACCTGTAATAATTACAGATTTGGAAAAAAGAAACTTTAGAAGTAGAAAACATGATAATGTCTCCTCAATCCCATTACAAGACAGATTTGAAACAGAAACAGAGATATGTGATAAACCAAGTGAGAAAGAAGATGAGCTAGATGTCTTCACAAGGAAGAAGTATTTTCTAGAAAAAGAAGGCATCTCGTTGAAACAATGCCAAAAGTCCAATCCGGGAAAAGAACTGAACTCAATCAAGTCTTAAGGTAAAATCTCTACTACTTCCAAAGATTCTGAATCTGAGTCCCAAGTTATTGAATCCTTAGAACTTCCAATTGCTCATAGGAATGGTGTCCGTACTTGTACTAGCCATCCTATTTCCAAATATGTGTCATGAAAAATTTTCACCCTCATTTCTGGCCTTCACCTCACAGCTATCTAGTGTGGAAATTCTAAAAAATATACAGGATGCCTTAAATGTTCCAGAGTGGAAGGAAGCTATCCTTGAGGAGATAAAGGCTCTTGACTATAATGAGACTTGGGATATAGTTGACTTGTCCAAAGGGAAAAAAACTGTGGGATGCAAATGGATGTTTACAGTCAAGTATAACTCAGATGGGACCTTATAAAGATTCAAAGCACGGTTGGTAGCAAAGGGATTTACTCAAACGGAACATATGGCATAGACTATTTTGAAACATTTGCACCTATGGCCAAACTAAATACTGTTAGGGTACTTTTATTAGTAGCTGCAAACTTAGACTGGCCACTACAACAATTAGTCATCAAGAACACATTCTTGAATGGAGATCTTGAAGAAGAGGTGTACATGGAATCTCCACCTGGCTTTGATAAGAGGTACGGTTCCAAGGTATGCAAACTGAAAAAATCCTTGTATGGACTCAAACAGTCACCTAGAGCATGGTTTGATAAATTTACTCAATCTGTAATGAAACAAGGATATTCTCAAGGACAATTTGACCATACTCTGTTTATGAAGTTCTCACCTACAAGAAGAGTTGTTGTTTTGATAGTTTATGTAGATGACATCATACCTACGGGAGAATGATATTGATGAGATGGAGAGATTGAAGAGGTTCTTAGCATCAAAATTTGAAATCAAGGATTTGGGATATCTGAGGTATTTTCTTGCATGTAGGTGGCTTAGGCAAGGAAGGGAATTGTGGTCTCACAAAGGAAGTATATATACTTGATCCCTTGAAAGAGACAGGTATGAGTGGCTGCAGACCTGCTGTCACACCAATGTAGGCTAATTAAGGGCTCGGGGATGGTGAAAAAAGGGTTTTGGTTGACACTACAAGGTACCAGAAATTAGTTGGTAAGCTGATTTATCTTTCTCACACTTGGCCAGACATAGCATTTGCAGTTAGTGTAGTCAGTTAATTCATGCATTCCCCTTATGAGGAACACTTTGAAGTAGTCTACCGGGAGGCTATGTTGCACAGGTACGGGTACGAGTATCGGATTTGAATACAGTAATTTTTAAAAAAAGTAAGATATGGGTACGGTAATATATATTAAATAAAATATATTTATATTTATATTTATATTTATATATTTAAAAAATATTGAATATTGATAATGTCGCAACCTGTTAAAAAAATAATATAAAGATATTAATTTAATGACAAAAAAAATAACTTAAAAGTTTAAATCCATAACCAATGTCTCGTAACTCCTTAAATTTTTCATTTCAAATAATATTATATTTTATTAAAAGATAGTTGGCCTGGCTCTTGCATCACAGCAGCTTTCTTCTTCCTCTCCCCCCACATCCTTGTTCATCTTCCCCATCCCCATCCCGTTTTTTTTCCAGCTCTTCCCCCTCTCACTGTGATTTTTATCTCTCCTCACTCCCTCACCAAAAATACAAAGGCAGCCATATAATATGTGTATCCGTATTGGATATGCATACAATATGGATACGGTGCAAAAAATGGTGTATCCGTGCATCACAGCCGGGAGGTATTTGAATAGTACTCCAGGAGAGTGTTCTTCAAGAAAAATGAACAAAGAGGGATTGAAATCTATACTGACGTTGACTGGGTAGGATCGGTTGCTGATAGGATATCAACCTCTGGTTATTGTACTTATGTTTGGGGTAATCTTGTTACTTGGAGAAGCAAAAAACAGAATGTAGTAGCAAGAAGTAGCGCAGAGGTCAAGGTAGTCAAAGGCGAAAGGCACCCTTAAGGCGCTAGGGGCTTTTAACGCCTTGAGGCGAGAGGCGCCAAAAAGCGCACGCCTCACTTAAGAAGGGCGCTAACACTAAAAAAACAGTAAAATATATAACTAGCTTGCAATAAATTCTCATATAAATTAACTACTTCATAGTGAAAATAAAACATTAAAATGTTAAGTAATATAGCATGATAATAAGTTGATAACAAGCTCTAAATAATAAAGCTCAAAAATCCAAATTCATAACAGAAAGAGATAAATACCCTAAATTAGACAACTCCAAGTCCCTAAAGTTCATAACAGAAAACTAGAAATCAGTCATTCAGAGCTCTGTAACAGGAAATTGAAACAGAGCATGCAGCAGGTATATTACAGACGAAAAACAGAGCATTAAGAACCAAAATAAAATCACTAAGAAATCAGTTAAAGTGGCATGGAAACTACCTAAATAGGTAAGAACAATAAATCAGTAATAAAAAACAAGTTTAGTGATAGAAAGTATGAAAAAGATGAAGAAAACAGATTGAAAATAAAGTAAGACTAAAAACAGAGCACGTGGCTTGTTGGTAGTGAAACAGAAAAAAAAGCCATAAAGAATGTTTCTGTCACAGAACCGAAACATATAAGGAATAGTAGAACACAAAAAAAAATAGAAAGGTACATGTTTTCTCTTGGCGGTGGCTGAATTGGCTTGAGCAGTGGCTTTTGTCTACTCTGTTTTTTGCAGAACTCCAATATTTTAATTGAATCCTAACCGTCTCTCTTGTTTTATATGAAAACTGATGTTTTCATTGGTTGGGCTTTGTCAAACCCACTGCCCATCAGTCAGGCGAGAGGCGAGCGCCTCTTCATACAGAAGAAGCGCTGTCAAGGCGAGAGAGGCGAGCGCCTCTTCATACAGAAGAAGCGCTGTCAAGGCGAGAGAGGCGAGCGCCTCATTGAAGGAGCACCGCCTGGACCAGCAAGAGGCGGTAGACCCCTTCCTCGCCTCGCCTTAGCACCTAAGGCGCGCCTCATGGCGCCTTTAACTACACTGGCAGAGGTAGAGTTCCAAGCAATGGCACATGGAATTTGTGAAGTACTGTGGCTGAAACGAGTTATGGAGGAAATAAAAAGAACAGTTGAAGGACCTTTGAAGCTATCCTGTGATAACAAAGCTGCAATCAGCATTGCTCATTATCCAGTACAGCATGACAGATCTAAGCATGTGGAAGTTGACAAACATTTCATAAAGGAGAAGATAGAAGGAGTGATATGCATGCTTTTTGTTTCGACAGCACAGAAAACTACTGACATCCTAACTAAAGGACTCCCAAGACCACACTTGGAACTTTTGATGAGCAAGTTGGGCATGATTGATATCTATGCACCAACTTGAGAGGGAGTGACAGAAGTTAGGAGTTAGTTAGTTAGCATAAGGATTTTTTTTTTTCTGTTTTCCTTGATTATCTGAGGAGTTGAGATACTTGTGGCGATATCTTCTCTCCTTTCTATCTATTTATAGTTGTAATTTTCTGCTGAGAATAATAAGAGAAAAAACACTACATTCTTCTCCCTACTTTCTATAATATTATGCTATATATCCAACTAAACCGTGACATTGTTAGGAAATAATGACTACTTAGTTATTATTCTTCTCTGTGGTTATTATTCAGGTGTTAAATATGCTTTGCTGTTGGGTGGAAGATCCAAATTCGGAGGCCTTCAAGTTGCATCTTCCAAGGATCTATGATTTTCTATGGATTGCTGAAGATGGCATGAAAATGCAGGTCCACATATAAGTCAACTTATTATCAACTTACCAGAGTGATCAAATGATGTTTTTCATGCAATTGGACATATTCACAGATGATTAGGAATGATATGGACATAATTGTGGTCTCTCTATGCTGTAATATGTGGAACCAATGTTACTGCACTATTGACCTTTTCTTAAGGTTATATGCTAGTGTCTTTTAAAAAAATTAATGTTACAAATTTTACATGTAACCAATTACTGTTGCAGGGCTACAATGGAAGTCAACTATGGGATGCTGCATATGTTGTCCAAGCAATTATTTCAACTAACCTCACTGAAGAATATGGCCCAACTCTAAGAAAAGCACATACATTTATTAAGAACTCACAGGTGATTTTTTACATTTATTTTCATAAGTTGCATCAGTTTGCCCTTGTTGATCAGAATCTCCTCTTTTCTTTTCTTTTTTTAAAGGTTTTAGAAGATTGTCCAGGTGAACTTAATTATTGGTATCGTCACATCTCAAAAGGTGCTTGGCCTTTTTCGACTGGAGATCATGGATGGCCCATTTCTGACTGCACAGCTGAAGGACTGAAAGTAATTATTGATCAAAAGATTAGACTTGCTTATGTCCTTCTATTTTGATTCATATTTTCTTTTTCAGGCTGTTCTATTACTATCCAAAATTGCACCAGAGATTGTTGGTGAGCCATTGGATGCAAAGCTATTATATGACGCTGTAAATGTCATTCTCTCATTACAGGTATCTAGACTCCTCATGATCCAAACCAGACTTTCTGAATAGTTCTAGCAAATAAATCATGGTGATTATTTTATGCTATTAGTTGTGATTATTGAAGTAACCACTATTGAAAGTGGTACCCACATTTTAATTGTGATTATTTTGTTATAATCTCTTGTGATTCAATTGGGTTGATGACCAAAAATTCTGCTAACACTAGTTTTGTAATGAAATACTCATTATCTGTAAGAGACAGCTACGTTTTAATTAGTAATAATTTTGTTCTTAATGTTTAATTATTCGAAAGGATAATTTTGAAAAACAAAATAGTGAAGCAGCAAAGTGTATTGCAGTGCTCATTTGGCACCACTTCGGATTATGTGCAGCAATTGGCACCTAGAAATAATGATTAAAACTTGTTCATGACATATTTAACAATCCACTGTTATTGCTTATAATTACATAATTATTTTTAGTACTACTATGACTAGTAATAGTATAGTACAACAATTTATATTTATTTAATGAGAAAGAATGTTATATAAGTAACCACAGTTTGTTAGGTTTATTAAAGTATAATTCTTCTTAATTTTTGTTGATTTGTTGCTATATTATTAAGTTGAGTGGTATTCATGGTTATAACAATAGATGACTTTTTTTTTCTTTTTTTGCTCAGTACTTTATGTAAAATTGAGTTAAAATGTTGTCTTCTTGTTATGTTTTTATGTTTATTCCCCTTTATTTTAAAAAAAAATTAATCGTATAAAAAAATAATATATAACACACACAAACACACACGCACACACACAGATATATATATATATATATATATCTTTGACAAGTTTAAGCTTTAATTAGCTTTCCATCATCTTGAAGTCTAATACTAATTCTTATTAGCATAGGAAATTGATTGTAACTGTAACTTCAGATGATTATTAATTTGATTCTTACAATACTAAATAAAGTATATATTCCTCTATTTTTTTTATATTGTATGTTTGACTATAACCCATGATGGATGGGCACCTAGTTCTTCTATAAAAATCAATTCTATCTGTTTGGAGAATCAATGGTATTATCCAAAGATGTATTTTTTTTTCTTTCCATCATTGCAGAATACAGATGGTGGCTTTGCAACGTATGAACTCACACGATCTTATAACTGGTTGGAGGTAGCCTTCTTTCATTTTTTGGTCTATTCTCTTTACTTTTTAATATATCTTCTTTGAAATGTGAAACATGTGACACATGTTTATCTTCCCATAGGAATAGGGGTGGCAAATGGATGGATTGGATCATAATGGATGTATAAAAAAATAAACCATTAATCCATTTAGGATCCACTAAAAATTTGTTAAAGCCATCCGCTCCATTCATGTCCCATATTAATGGATGGATATCCAATCCATCCATTAATCCATTTTAATGGATAAGATAGATGTATATCCAACCCACCCATTCGAAATCATTTTTTTTTTAAAAAAAAAAAAACTAATTCTCTCTCTCTCTTCGTATAAGAATTATAATGAATCCTAATACAATAATTGAAATCATGTAAAAAAAAATATAACAAAATGATTTTTTTATTAGAAAAAGGAAAATTTCCATCTGTGACTTTAGATCAAATACAAGATCACTCAACGTCTTTGAAGAGACAATCATATCAGAAATTGTGGTCCCTATTGCTCCAGTGATTTAAAGGCTTTAAATGCTTAAGAAAATGGAGGTCGGTGAGAATAGCAAAGTTTTTGGTTGGTTGGTAATGGGGTTGTTGTGGGTTGGTCATTGGATATCCAAGAAATATTTTGATTGGTCCATTAACCATCCATTAACTAAAACTGACCCAATTCATCCAATCCATTAATCTATTATTATAATTAGATGGATTGGATTGGCTTTAGATATGAATGAACTGGATGGATGATGGATTAATGGATCCAGTTGCCACCCTTACGTAGGAAGAACAGAATCCTTTTTTTTTTTAGCTTTTTATTGAGAGGAAGTGTTCCTTGAGCTCCCTTTATATGCTGTAAAATGTCTTACTTACCTCATAAATATGTTTCATTTCAACTATAATTATTTTCCTTTAATTTCACCAAAAGTTTGACTATAATGCTCTTCTTTGTATAGAAAAATATTATCATGAAAAATTGGAACTAAACAACTAGGGTACTCAAAATACACTGTAGTGTATAATAGAGCATGACAAAATCTGCTAGAATTCAGAACCACAGCTACTTTTTCCATTCATGTGTCAGGTTGACAAACACAATTTTTAGAATTGATGCCACAAAAGCTACTACATGGTGAATCACTGTTTAGGATTAAACCTTTTCAGGTTTAATTGAACTAACCCTTTAGGTTTCATAATTAGGGCTTGATCCTGAAAATTTGGGAGTTGTTTTTGGATGAATTTTAAGATATAGATACACACACATTGATAATGCCTTACTCTGTTGTCAGATAATCAATCCTGCTGAAACTTTTGGCGACATCGTTATTGATTATCCGTAAGCTATCAAATGCTTGTTCAATATCAGTTTCTGTATCCCTCCTTCCTTTCCCTCGACCCCACCATTTTGAATTTTAATTAGTTTAATGTTTTCTTATTCTTTGCTCTATAGTTATGTGGAATGTACCTCAGCAGCAATTCAAGCTTTGACATCATTTCGGAAATCATATCCTGGGCATCGTCGAGAAGAAATAGATTGCTGTATTGAAAAAGCTGCTGCCTTTATTGAAAAAGTACAAGCTTCAGATGGTTCATGGTTTGCTCCTCACTTTTGGGAAGCCACTTTTTTCATAAGCTTTTCAATTGATTTGATATATAATGTTCAGGATATTTTTATTTATGTATGCATACATCTCAATTTTGCTCTACTCATTTTTTCTGTCTGCTTCTGCTTTTTCTTGGAACGGAACTTTCTTAGTTCAGTAGACCTCTAACCACTCAAACTGCTAAACAGGTATGGTTCTTGGGGTGTTTGCTTCACCTATGGCACTTGGTTTGGGGTAAAAGGGCTGGTCGCTGCTGGAAAGAATTTCAGTAATTGCTCAAGCATCCGTAAAGCTTGTGAATTTCTGCTGTCTAAGCAGCTCCCTTCTGGTGGCTGGGGAGAGAGTTATCTGTCTTGTCAAAACAAGGTCAAGTTTGCTGTTTCTAATGTCAATATCAATTTTTTTCTTCTATGAAATCCATAATAAGCACCTGCTTGCCAGAGTCTCTTCTGGCCAGTGCTTGTTTATTATACCTTGGAACATACATGTGCACATGTGCATGCAAAGACATGATTGCAAAGATTTGAAGCATATGGATGTAAAGGAGTGTGCAAAACGAGAGTGGATCTAAACCAAGTAAGCAACATGTTTGTACCAGTGATAATAGCAAGAATACTAATCCCTTAGGGTATGTTTGGGACGGAGGAGTTTGGAGGGGAAAGGAGGGGGGGTAATTTTTTATTTCTAAAGTCAGAGAATTATAAAAATGAATAAAGGATGATTATAAGGTTACATGATAATCTCTCATTTTAAAACATTATCAAATAAAGGGAATGTTTATTTAAAATGAAAAATTACCCTTCCCTTCCCTTCCCCTTCAATCCCCTCCATCCAAACATACCCTTAAAGAATCCATTGTTTGAACTTGCCTGGCTTGGGCACTCCCTTTGGTAGTTAGCAATAAGTTGTGAATAAAGTTGAAATTCTCTATTGAACTATAACCTAGCTACCAACCTCCGATACCATTGGATGTCAATGTCTGCCTATTTGGCATGAGTGGCATCAAATGAAGGGCTTGACACTAAGAAAGTTGTCAACTAGGAACATTCATACCTGTGCAGTTGGTTATCACTCGGCTTTCCAACCACACTATGAAATAAATAGGATCAGAGGATTCAGAGTTTCATAATTCTTTTTATATACTAAGGGAAATGCATTATCATCTCAATTTTTCTGGATAAGACATAATATATTCATATATTTCCCCCAAGAGAAATGGAATCGAGTATGTTAGACTTGTAGAGAAAATATCAAGGGAAAGCATAATTCAAGATAAACAAAATTGGTACAGGTGGTTCCGGGAAATATACTTTTGCATTTAGTTTTTTAAATTAACAGAGTGAGAATACTGCATTACTTTTAGCAATCTAAATGCTGAGATTTCTAGATTTATTTTCTAGCAATATGTTTCTTTGTTCAGGTGTATACAAATCTAGAAAGCAACAGGTCTCATGTAGTAAACACTGGGTGGGCTATGCTGGCGCTCATTGATGCTGGACAGGTATAAAGCAAATTTTGTTACTTTTGTAATGCTGTCATTATATTGATTAGTTTATTATTGCGCGAAACCGGAAAGCCCATTTTTATTCATTGTAGTAGGATAGTTAATCATTTTGACAGTTTAATTAAAGAAAGGACCATTCTGCTTTTTAATTAAATAGCTTAGAGATAGTCTAAACTGTTTTGGTGCATGTATTGCACTAAATACCTATGCCTATGGCTGAATAAATTCATATTATAATATAACTATATAATTTTAGTAATATTGTGATATAATTTTATATCATGTTTGTTTAAATTATAAGGTTTAGGTAGGGAAGGTGGAGAAGAGAAAAAGGAGGCTCTCAATAATATTCTATTAGATTGAGATTGATATGGTGTTGTACAATATCCTAACCTAGTGCTCCTATTTATACTAATAACTAGATGTAGTGCAGGTTAATCAATGAAATTGTTTTAGATTTCATTTAGCTATAGTGTGCTTCGGTTTAAGAATAATTAAATGAATTATGAATTAATATTTTAATATGATTATTTACACATTTGAGAAAGAATTGGAATTTTTTATTCATTAGGAGCATTTAGTACGTTGGCATTTTCTGTCCAATATGTAGACGAATAGATATCGTGAATGACATGGTAGATCTAACATTTGGTTTCTGTTATATTTTGAATTATTTTTGCTGCAACTTATTAGTCAATAAGTTGTGTGAAAGAAAAATAGAATAAATTTATTTCGGACGGCTTCTCGTCACTGGTCGACCACAACCGTCGACCAACTTTGGGTCACCTAAATAGCTGTTCGGCAAGCAAGGGGGAGATATTGCCCTGAGTTTTGAACGTGAAGCAGTAAGGATTCTGACTTAAGAAAAAATAGACGAAAAAATGGAAAGATTATAACTCAACACCGTGGAAACAATAAATCCTCCTCAAGGTGGATGGTAGAAAGGAGGCTCTCAATAATATTCTATTAGATTGATATGGTGTTATATAATATCCTTACCTAATACTTCTATTTATACTAATAATTAGGTCAAGCACTAGTACTACTAGTACAATTGATACCAATTGATACGAGCCTTAAGAGTACCACACCACAAAAGCTAGTCATTAAGGTTTGAGAGCCCAATGCCATATAAATCCCTTATCAGAATCCCATACTTTTGATGTGGGACTCAAATCCCATACCTTGCAATTGGGTCGTAACATTCCGCCATGCTTAGTGGCCCTGACACCTATGCAGGCTAGCTGTTTACTAGCCCTTTGACTAGTCCCGTGAACACTACAATGTTAATGTCGCCACTTGCGCTGCTTGTTTGCAATTGAAAGACACAGTGGAAGGCTCTGATACCATGTTGAAATTGTAGGGTTTAGGTAAGGAAATAGGAAAAGAAAGAAAGGACACTTTCAATAATATTCTATTAGATTGATATGGTGTTATACAATATCCTAACCTAATGCTCATATTTATACTTATAATTAGGTCAAGTACTAGTACTACTAGTACAAACCCAAGCCCCAACTAACAATAAGACTAATAACCTTAATATATTCTAACAATGTTAATATGCTATTTAGTTTTTCAAATTTCAATTAAGATTCTTTCCTTTATGAGAGGTGTGAGAATAACTTGTTTGGAGCTTGAAGATAATATATTTCTAATGCATCATAAGAATGATAACCTATCCTTCTCCTCAACCTTCAATTGGTGGTTGATGACTTACAGTTGCTATTATGTTCATGCCAGATATGATGTCAATACAATGCTTTTGTGCGTGGAGGGGGGGGGGGTCTAGGTCCCTTCCCCTTGGTTTTTTTAACCTTTCTCCCCACCATACTTAAGTAGAAAAAATGTGAAAAACAAACTTCCTTTTTGTTTTGTCTTCAAAGTTTCCCACAAATTGTTTATTTATTAATATTAGTTATTTTTAGTTTTTTATGTTTATTTATATAAATGTTTTATTAAATGCATTGTTTTTAGAATTCATTTGTTGTAGAATTTTCACGAAGTTTTGAGGGAACTCTAAATGATATTTAAGAATATTATGAAAAACGAAAAGAATATATTGGGTATAATTATAATATTTGACTTGTACCATATTTATCATATATATATTAAATCGTTATTCAATGGCTATCAGAAAGAATAAATAGATCTGAAATGTGATTATTTAATGTTGTTTTAGTTATCTAAAATTAATACATTTGAATCAAGTTTTAACTTCTCTTAAACAAAACCAGCTTTTGTAATTTGCTGAGTAAATAATATAATGGTTGTCCAAATATGTTGTATTTTTTTAGAAATCTTGCAAATCGCTAGACACGTAATATCTTGTTTTTAGCATTTATTAAGTTCTCAAGTTATATTTGAATTAATATCTGTACAATAATCAAGGCTTTTAGTTTTATGCCAAGCTTGCCGACCTGAATTATAATGATAGCTTTGCTACATGCCACTACCTGCTGTGTTTCTATCCTAGTCATGTGATTTGACATTTGAACTTCATTAAGTTTTACCAAATAATTTAGTACTTTGTCAATGCATTCGGCACTACCTGCCAGAGAAATGCTGAATAAGAGAATGATATCCACTATCCAGATTGTACTTGTTTTTCTGTTTGTGAATTAATTTAACTTTTTCATTCGTTTCTTAATACTGAAACAGGCGAAGAGAGATCCAACACCATTGCACCGTGCAGCTATATGTTTGATGAATTCCCAAATGGAGAACGGTGACTTTCCGCAAGAGGTATTGAAGACAGATCCATGTAGCTTGCTTTGTTTAAATCATTTAAGTCATATCACTTTTCTATCATTTCAGGAAATAATGGGAGTCTTCAATAAGAACTGCATGATCACTTACGCTGCATACAGGAACATATTCCCTATCTGGGCGTTGGGAGAATATCGATGTCATGTATTGCAGGCCCGTTAATCTCGCTCCAGTTCGAATTACTTCGACCTTTATCTTCTCTTCCTTAAAGTTTAGGACTAATGAGTTTGGTAGTCAGCTAAACAGAAAGCAAACTCATGTGAAGAGAATCCAATAAGTTTTTTGACTTTTTCTATTACCCATAAGCCCTTCTCTTTCTTCCCCCGCGGCAGAGTAACTAAATATATTAATATATAGAGAAATGTTTGTGCCACACCTCTTGGCGCAAAGGAACACAATTATGTGTTTTTAACCGTTGATTCAAATAGTTGTTTACAAATCAATGGCAGAAAAAGAATTTTGTGTATCTTTTTAAAAAAAAAACAAAAAAGTGTGTATTATTATTAATATATCGGTGGATTGGGTTAGGATGCACACAAAGCTTGACTAATTGTGCTTGGTGAAAGTGAAGATGGAATAGAAAATGAGATGAATTATGTCCAAATTAGGCCCTAACATACAATATGAGAACTAATTCGAAGTTTTAACACTCAGAATTACTTTTGTCGTCACTGAATTTAAGCCTAATTGACGAAAGTGATAAGAAACTAAAACAATTACCTATATGCAATGAAATAAGATGAAGAATTTAATTTCAATTCACTGACATCATCTAATCACATGTTGATATATCATTAAAATAGTTAGATTTTTTAGGTGGTTGTTGTGATAGTTAAACTTTTTTAATGATTTGGTAACACGTGATTGGATGATAATATAAAATCTTTTTGCACTTATGGTGGATTAAAATTAAATTCTAAGATGAAATACATAAAGAGTAGCCTATTTCATGTTAGGATGATAAATGAAGAAAGGGGGATGCAAAAAGGTTTGTAAGTGTAAAATTTCAATATAACACTTATTGAGGGTTGGCTTTTGCTCAACTTTTTCCACTTTGGTTTGGTAGAACCTCAATAAGCTAGGTTTTTATGTTCAAATTTTATATTCCAATAATTAAAGTGAGATAATATTATAAAATAATTATATTAGCTATTTATCATTAAGGAGCTTTATTTTATGTGACTAAATTAAACAAGCTCATTAGACTACCAAATAAGATGATATGGGTTTAAATGAGTAAATGTCAATGTTGGCCCATTAGGAGATAGTGGGAGTCCTATTAGGTTAACACACTATAAGAAGGCTATAGTCTCCAATATACCAAATCAATGAAAATCTATTCTTTTCTCCACATCTGAAGAGAGGCTAAGGTCCTGTCAAGGAACTCCAGAGATTCGGTTGAGGAAGAACCATAAAGCCACTGATGACATTGTATGTTACTTGTTTGTGATTGATTACTGCCCCTAATTCTGAAGGTTTGCGATCAAGTTCATCCTTTTAAAGAATGCTTAGATCAGGAGCATGCGATGGATCTAAGTATTTAAATAGATATCTGAATCCTAGTAATCTAGCATGATATAGGTCGTAGACTATGTGATATTTGCGTTTTAGAATGTATGACTATAGAATTAAAGCTTATGCATAAAGAATAAAGAATTAAGGAATTAAAAAACAATTCCTAACATTTGAGAGCCAGGTTGGAGATCTCAATCCTATAATGTTCCTTGCAAAGTTCGAGTCTGGGGAGGTGGCGCGATTTGGCCATTCTTCTTTGAGGAACACTGTGCAACTGCATCACTATCATTATTAGATGGTGGTGGGCTGACAGTTTTCGAAACCAAGTTGGATTAAAGCCAAACTGGATGGCTCTTGTAGGTAGGGGTAGCCAAGCTAGCTGTAGTGGGTCTTTTTGGGATTCAGGTTCCTGAATTTTTTGTTTTGCCAGGAAGTTGGGAGCCACCAGTGTGTTGATGACCAAACTTTGGGGTATTTATATTGCTTTTAGTTTGGCGTGGGAGAAAGGTATGCCTCAGCTTTAGGTGGAATTGAATTCACTCCTATCAGTTCATCTCATCTTGCATGGTTGCATTTCGTCTCATCCATGTGCGCCCCATCCTTTGTTCCATAGCAAACCTGAAGAGTAAAGCGTGGCGAGTTAGAGTTACTCACACTCTTCGAGAAAGGCAATCAGGTGGCTGATTGGTTAGCCAATTTCCCATGCAGGATTGGGTATCACTGTTTTGGACGTTCCCCCGTAAGGGTGTAGTAATTTGTTATTGGATGATTCAGCTAGAATGTCTTTTCTCCGTAGTGTTGCTTCTTAGCTGGGGCTTGTCCCTTCTTGGTATAAAAAATAAAAGGTTAAAATATAAGGAACTCTTCTAACTATAGGTCAAGTTTAGAAAACCTTAATGTGCTATCAAACTCATCAACTTGATTCTCTAAACTAACAAAATAGTGAATAATAACTCTTCTGTTAACCTACCATTTAAATAATTGATAAAAAGTAATCATGTGTTGATTTTTTTTACTAAACTCACCTTAAATCATTAATATTTATTCTTGAAATCATCTATGAGCCTATTTTTCTAGATATTCATTAATTTCACACCACTGTTTGAAATTTTCATGAACTGCCCAAACGGTGGTGTGAGGTTAATGAGTGCCCAAAAAAGAGGCCTAGAGATGATTTGAGAGATAAATATTAATGATTTAAGATGAGATTAGTGAAAAAAAATCAATACATGACTACTTTTTCATCAATTATTTAAATGGTAGATTAACAAAATGATTATTATACACTGTTTTGTTAGTTTATGGAGTTGAGTTAATGAGTTTGAAAGCACATGGAGTTTTTCTAAACTTGATTCATAGTTGAAGGTGGTTTTTTGTATTTTAGCCAAAATAAAATAAAATAAATATAACACTTATAAAACTTTTATTGAATAATTAA
Organism: Styphnolobium japonicum; assembly: GCA_023212625.1. Lineage (NCBI taxonomy): Eukaryota > Viridiplantae > Streptophyta > Magnoliopsida > Fabales > Fabaceae > Styphnolobium > Styphnolobium japonicum. Next base: position 30,465,666 of record JALBWW010000012.1, read on the forward strand.
ATTTATGGATCTATTAAGAGTTGGTCAAACTGGTAAGTAGGTTCGCCCTTACAAGATAGGACGTAAGTTCAAATCATAGTGAGAGTTGCTCTGGTTGAGAGATAACAAAAAGTCTTATGCTTTAAGTTGTCAACCGTAGATTAGTTTTATAGGGGCCCTAAAGGGTCTAATCGATAATGATATTGCAGAGCGCCACTCGGCTTAAATAACTAATTATGGTGGTTGACTAAAAAAAATTATGGGAAAAAATAATAAATGACAAATTTTTAAAATAAAACAAAATTATTACTTCTTATTTCAAATTCTATTTCTTTTATAAAATTGTAAACTCTCAAACAAACAACCACGAGGTGTAACTTTGTTGGCAAATTGAGCTCTATGGGAGCAAACCTTATTACTGTGTAGGAGTTTGAATCTTACTATAGGCACATTGTGGTCAGAATGAAGCTAACACCCGAGCAATAATTAGTCTTACAATCAAATAATGAAGGAACACCTTGTAGTATTACAAAAATAAAACGAAAAAATCTCTCAAACAAATGAAACTATTATCTTCTCATCTTTTCTCTCATTATCCTTGGTCTAAATAAACTCTTATATAACATTAGATGCAAATTATGGAATTTTATGGAATAAAAACGAAAATTAATAAACTGGAATGAGAATCATATTTCTATTCCACTATTTGGGAAGATTGTAAATAAAGTGATTCGGAAAGCAATTTCATAATTTGGTGCACAAGATACAATATGGAATGAAATCTAAACTGATATAAATGATATAAATATGCCTAATGAGAAAAAATAAAAAAATACATAACTTTTTTCTTCCATAACTTTATATTTATAATATGAATTTGTTTTTTTTGGAAACAATATTTAAAATAAAATTTTCAACAACTTGATAATAGAAATTTTAATAATTTGTTTCTTTCCATATAATTAATATGTTATAGTTATGACTATATTTTATGGCATTGGTACAATATTGATTTTAGTATTGTACAAGATTTGAAATTTTTAAGACAAAATTTAATAAAAATTAAGATTAAGAAATCTTCCAAAATGTTGTAGAAAAAACAATGATTCTATGATAACTCGAAATGAGAATTACACAATAAAATAAAACTTCAAGTTCAAGTATAAAAAAAATAAAAATCATATTGTCATAAACTAATAAATATTTTTGAGCATATTTTTGAGCTTGTATCAATAGATATTCAAAGAAAGGGGAATAAGGACTAGGGAGAGTGAGAATACTTTGTAAATTATAGATAAGTAATTTGTGTTATTTTATAAATTAAATAAGAACATATTAGAAAAAATATATGAAATCTTATTCTACAAAAATATGGAATTTCAATCTCACATTTCTTTAGAGTAATAAGATTCATAAATTTGTGAGGATTAAATGTGAAATAAAATTTCATTCTTTCACCCCTAACGTAACATTAAGGATTAACTTGACTACTTCATTACAACCAAGGAGTAAAAATCAAAGTACTTTGTTATGTTCTTACCTTAAAATTAGGTAACTTTATCCTCCGAAAAAAAAAACTGCTATTTAAGGGTTTGGGTTGATAGATCATCATGACCAAAGCCCAAGCCCAAACCGAAACCGGGACGGACCGCTGAAACGCTCCCCAAATTCGAATTTGTACTAAGGGCGCGAAATTTAAAGTAAAGATTCAAGTCACGAGTCACCAAGACGGATCCCATGGGACGAGTGATAAGACGAGAGGAGAATCAATAAGGACAAGAAGAGAAGAGCATAGCATTAGCATAGCAACAATTCTATTTCTCTCTCATCTATCTATCCATCTCACTTGACCATTGATTCAACTCGAGAAACAAAATCAAACAAATGAGCTGAGTCCTGAGTGTTTTCATTTTTTCCCTCTTCTCTATTTCCCGAACCCGAGGTGAGCTTTGCGATTCTCTCTGTTTCATTTATTTATTTTATTAATTTCTTCCATCAATTTCTACATTCGTTTCTTTGTTTAAAACTCCAAGTATAACCAAAATACTTGGGAGTGTGATCTGATTTGTATTCAACAAGTCTACGACAATACCAAGAATTTGAAATGGTTGTGTTAGGTTAGGCATAGCTGTAGAAGAAGCAAAGCTAGATTTGAATTTGTTTACTAGCTTTTATCATTTCACACACAACACAAATCAGAAACCGAACTCTTGTTGAATGCTTAATTTCAAATATTTCTATCTTGTTTATGAGATGCAGATGTAGGGATTATCGTCATTCGTGAAGATGAAGAAGTCACAGGCGCAAGGGAAAGGTAGAGGGCCAGGGACAGGCCCAACCAGGGTAAATGCGCAACAGGTGATTTTTGAGCTAAAACACAAAGTTGTTGTTGCGTTGAACAAGCTTGCAGATCGTGATACTCACCAAATAGGGATGGATGAGCTTGAGAAAACCGCAGAGAGTTTAACCCCTGATGGGATTTCCCCATTTCTGTCTTGCATTTTGGACACTGATTCCGAGCAAAAGAGCGCAATTAGGAAGGAATGTATTAGGCTGATGGGCACAATGGCGACATTTTATGAGGGGCTCCTTGTACCGCATCTTCCCAAGATGGTTGCCAGCATTGTTAAGCGGCTCAGGGACCCTGATTCTATTGTGAGGGATGTATGCGTCGAAACGGTTGGTGTTTTGGCCTCCAAATTGGTTAATCGTGGTGGTCAAACTCAAAGTGACAAGGTCTTTGTTGTATTAGTCAGGCCGCTTTTTGAAGCTCTTGGGGAACAAAATAAGCAGGTACAATCAGGTTCTGCTTTTTGCCTCGCAAGGATCATTGACAATACACATGATCCTCCCGTTTCCGTTTTGCACAAGATGTTGACTAGGACTGTAAAGTTGCTTAAAACTCCACATTTTATGGCAAAACCAGCCCTAGTTGAGTTGAACAGAAGCATCATCCAGGTTTGTTTTTATTTATTTTTTTGGCCTTATTAACGTAAATTACTTTTCACTATCATGACTTGTTTTCTTCTATCGTACTCAAATGTGACATTTCTCGAGTCAATGGCTCCCTCTTTGATCAAGTTTTCTTCTTACTTACTCTCTACCTTGTCAACTGATGCCTGAAGTGACATATTCGATCGAGATAGATATATAGAATTTTGGTTTGCTATATGTTATTGTTATGTCAAGTTATGCACTATTTCCAGTCTAATATTTCTTTTCTCTCGAGATTTTCAAATCAGAAAGACAACCTTTCAAGTATTTTTACTCTAATCTTAGCTTGGCCATTATTACGGAAGCACTGACAATGGTAATAGGGTTTAGGGGTGTGTGTTCAGATGTTATTGAAATCATGTTTTTGCCTGTAATGCATAAAGAAGTGTGTTTTTATATAAGTTTAGTGAATGCTATTTGGATAAAAAAAATGATCTATTGGAAGTGTCTTTTCTGCATCAGCTACAAGCACGTGATCTTGGAGGTAAAAATATTATGCTTTCTTAACACGGGATAAGTTTGCAACCACTATATGGTTTGTGACTTCAGTCATCAGTTTAGCTTTCTAATTTCATTGGCATTCAATAATATGTGGTACAATGAAGGTGATTTTGCTTTTAATTTTATTAAAAAAAATTATCTGACATCTGTTCTAAAATTAGTTTCTTCCTTCTAAAATTGGCAGCGTTTCCATTAAGTTAATTATTGCATCTAATCGAGTGCACTATGACAATTGACAAGTGCTCTTTCAGGCTGGGGGCGCTCCAACAGAAAATATTCTGTCCACTGCTATTGCTAGTATACAAGAGGCCTTAAAAGATAGTGACTGGACAACACGCAAAGCAGCTTCAGTAGCATTAGGTGAAATTGGTTTGAGTGGTGGTTCTTTCTTGGGATGTTTAAGGGCTTCTTGTATTCATTCTCTCGAGTCATGTCGATTTGACAAGGTGATTGTCAGTCTAATATTTACATTTATTAAATGCATGTTTCTTGTGAATTCATAAGATTATTCCTTTAATTGCTTATAGGTGAAACCAGTTAGGGATGCTGTTTTGCAAGCCCTGAAGTATTGGAAAATTCTTCCAGGCCCTAATACTCCTGAACCTTCTGAAACAGGATCCTCCTTAAAAGGTTTAGTAATGCTATCTGTCAGTTTACTTTGACTTTTAAGATAAATTTTGCTGCAAATAAGAATGCTTAATATGTTGCGTGTGAAATATAGCAGAAATTTGTTCTTGGCACAATACAGTGAATAAAATTTGCGTCAAGTCATTTACAATTGTTCAATTACTGGATATTCAGTGGAGGTTAATGTCAGAAATATGTATCACCTAACTGTTAGAATATCTCAAATATCTTCAAAATATTTTAGTATATTTTTAAAATACCTTAATATATTTTTAAAATATTTTTATAATATATTATGAAATTAATTAATCTTTTAATTAAAGAAACAATTTTAAAAGTTATTTTTTAATTTTATTATGTTTACTAAATTATCTTCTTAATTAGGTTTAGGAGTCTGCTAGACCCTTAGTAAAGTATGACAAGAAAGATAGGAGAGAAAATAGAAGATTATTGCTGGAAGAGTTAGTTAGAGGAGATGATGGGTGTGAAGGGCTGATTAAGAGTGATGATTAAGGGTAACCAACTTGACAGTTGGCAAGCTGTCAGTGGAGGAGAAAATTCTGGAATCACACCAGAATGCATAAGAAACCGAATAAAAGAGGGAGAGGAAGGAATTGAGGCTGGAGTTCCGGAGTCAGTGCTTCTTATCTGATTCTGTTGTAAATTTTAGAGAGCTACTCCCTGGTTTAAGGAGCTAATCTCTATTTTTTCCATCATAAGAACTAGGTTCTTGTTAGAGTTTTATTATATTAGTAAATTTGAGTTTGTATTAGTAGTATTATATTAATATTTCATCTAATAATTAGTATGAATAGAAATTAGTATTTTATATTTTTTAACACATCATATTAATTTAATAAAATATTATTAAGTCTCCTTTCTCATTTATTCTTTTTCTATTTAAATTATAATTTAAATAATAACCTTCTAAAAGACACAAGGTACAAAGCAGTTGTCTGATCAAACTGTTGAGATAATAGCAAAACTTAGTAGTATTTATTATTATTATTATTGTATATAGCTCCTATACTACAACTCTCCTATTGTACTATACCCACTTGTATTATTCCTTACCTTCTGGCTGATATCATCGAACGCTTGTGCTATCTTTGGAAGTTTTTAAAGTTAAGGAGAATGGATGGATAGGAAAGGAAAGGAGAGGGAAGGGAAAGAAACGGCTGGAGAGAAAGTTACTACAAGTCTTGTTTGGAAGTTAGGGGGGATGAGAGTTATTTTTTTTATTTAATTTAAAAGAAGATTTTAATTTTGATTTTATAATTAGTGTAAATTTTTTTATATTATTATTTAATTATATATTATAAAATTATTTAAAGAATTTGAGTATTATAATAATTATTTAAAATTTTTTAATTCTTTTAATAATGTATCATCATATAATTAAATAATAATGTAAAAATTTTTTATAAAGAAATTAAATTAAAATTAAATTCTTAAAATAAATATTTTTTCCTCCTTTTACTCCGAAATTTGACGGTGAAGAATTTTAAAACTTTCACGGAAAGGCCTCCTTCCCTTACCCTTTTTCCCAATAAAAAATCTTCTACAAGGTTTTGGATGACTTTATCATTCCCTTTCATTTCCTTTCTCCTTCTTACCTCCCATGAATCCAAACATAGCAGTTAGGATTTGTTAACCCAACCCAACACGATCCTTCAATATTTTCCAATTTCCTCAGTCATATGCATATCTTAAGACGGATTGCCGGATTGGTTATTCTCGAATCCGTTATCGCGAATAAAGATATCCTTGGCAGTGTCATAATTCCCAATCAGATAGTAATCATGTTTTTTTTATCATCCATGCTAACCTTGAGGCTTGAGCACATGCCTAACGTCATCACCATTCACAGACTACACCAGTCTTATAATTTTATTCAGAACCGGATAGAAATCAGGGCACTCCTATTCCTATATTCCACAGCCTTTGGCTAGTGGGTGTTTGGCTTGAATCCAATTAACAAAGTCTTTGCTCCTGTACAAAATTGCCATTCCCTTGGTGTTTTTTTTGCTCTCAATGAGCACCCTCAGCTCTCCAGCAGCAATGGTCGGGTCTCTAAATGAGCTTGTTAGCACTAGTTGGTGCCATAAGTGGATTTTGGGTGACTTGACCCATTCCCTAAGAAATGGGACAGACATGTTTTTGGGGAAGTCTAAGTTTTGAACTTGGCGACTCTTGGGGTTGATTCCTGTGTATAAAATGGCTGGTTTGCCCCCAGGAAGTATTGTGATTGAGCCTGACCAGCAGCCATTGATATGTCAGACGACAGAGAAGGGTAGATGGCAGGATCTAGTGGGGTCCAATTCACAAGATCGTTGATACAGAGTGGGCCTAGACAATATTTCTCCAAACTACATCTTTAGGATTGTATTGATAGAAGAACAGATGGTCAAGTCCTCTGTATCTCATTGGTCCTCTTGCAGAAAAAACCACATATAAAGACACTTTTCAGCCAAAAAGAATAAAAAAGGATAGAAAGGACAAAGCATCAAGTTATGAATACATTAATCTATTACCTATATGCATGTTTATAATATAAAACTGACCAAGGAGAAGGAACTTCTTAATCAAACAGATACTCATTTTCACTCATTTTGTTCCTGCTACAGAGAATATGTATGTATGTCTGTATGTATTATTATGATTCCTATTTTTCTTTATATATACGCTAGAGCTTTTAAGCTGTCCAACAACACCCTTAAAAGATATAAAACTATTCCTAGACCTTCCCTTAATAGTTTTTAGGAGAGTTGGTTCTTAACTCTTGCTTGAGGGAGTATATTAGTGATATAAAACTATTACTATTCCTGGCCTTTGCGTAATAGCTTAATATCTTAGGAGATGTGATTCTTGACTTCTTGACAAACACGGGTAAACAGGGTTGCTAGTTAGTCTATTAATAAAACACGATGTTGATTGCTAGAGATACAAAAATTTATAGGAAAAAAAGATCAAGATCTCACCCTGGGTACATTCTCTGTGGATAAATTTTTTTGGGCTTCCTTCTTGTTTAATGGAAGTTGATTGATGTCCTTTAGTCATGTTAATGTTACACTAATAGAAAGCGTTTGTCTCCGGAAACTATGTTAACATTTAACATTTGGTGGCAGGGTGAGGGATACCTATCTTTGCCATAATCTTTAGGAAATGAACTAAGAAACAGCAAACAGAAAAGTCATTTGACACCTTCATTGGGAAAATGAAGTCATAGCAGTAGTTTAACCCTGTTTTCTCATTTCATTCTGTGAGAGTATTAGAAGACAATACATAATAACAAGGACTAGGAGGTTTCTGTATCGTTCTATTTTGTTTTTTATAATGATAAAAAGAATTCTTAGTTGGAACAACACGTCAGAAACCTTCTAGGTTATCAGAATCTAAGGTTGTGGGTCAATTCCCATTCTTTCATGCAGAATGAACACTACCCTTTTTTTGAATAGCTTAATCATGTCTCAGGATGTTGAGGGGTTATGAATTCTTGGCTGGAGAGATTATGCCCCCAAATATATGTTTCTCAAGTTTCATGAATGACTTTCCATGTCACTCCATTTTATACTAGAATTATCTCATAGCTCATGTTTGTGTCTTGTGATTGGAACATGGCTAAATGATAAAATCATAAAATGTCTTTCAAACATGGACTCTAGGTATAGTTAAACTTTAGTAGAACAACATGCCACATTATGAGAAGTTCTGTGTTTCTGAATATATCAGCACAACCATCAACTTTGTCAACTGGTCCGCATATCAGTTCCCATTTTATATGTGATTTTTCTTTAGAAGTATTTTATTCTTTTTAAATAGTATATGAAACATTTTATTGATTCTGAGTTGAACAGACCAAACTATGTAACTTTGAACGTATCAGTTCAAACCTCACCATTCCAAAAAATATAGTTTTCCTCTTTCTTCCAGATATTTCCTCCCATTAAGCATTGCCTTAAAATTTGAGATGAAGTAAATGTTTCTACCATTGAATCTGTCAACAAGCTTCCATTCACTACATACACCAATCTACAGTCCTAGGTTAGACTTTGTAATGAGCCAAATTAACAAATGTTTAGATTTCTGGTTTAACATGACTAATAATTGATCTTCGACCTGCTTGGTACTTGTTTACATCATCATAAGTGATTGAACTGTCATTCATATTTAGGAATACATTACCCTTGACCTTGATCAATTTATCAGCTTTTGTCTCCTTCTGAGACATGACTATGCAGTATTACATCCACGTCCACAGAAATCAATGAATATGATGAATTGAAGATTAAGAATTATAACTCTAACATCTTATACTCTTTTCCTCTATACTACATCCTTATTCTAGTTACTGTATACAGAAAGGTTGCTTTGGTTAACTAACTTCCTCAGTCCCATCTTATGTTTTAGAATTCTTGGTTGGTATGCACTTTGTGGAACTCAGTTGTATGGACTATACTTAGTAAACAATAGTTTTTTGGATGTTCTAGAATCAGTTGTATGGTTGATATGTTTTAGAATTCTTGGATGGTATGCACTTCTGGCTGCTATTTTGTTAGGACCTAGGAACAAGCTGCTTCCCCGATTTTCATTGACATTTCACAAAAGAAAATAAGAAATTATATTATTATACTATTCTAGACTTATGCATAGCAGCTATTTTCAAGTTCATGGTATTGTGAATTTGTGATGCACCCTTCTGATTGCCATCCTTTTATTCATTGGCATGCTTTTGATTGCTTCTTGTTTATGTTGTCTTCTACTTATGCTTTCCACAGAAAATATCTGCAGAGGTGACTCCACCGATCTTAGTAGTACTACTGAATCTGGACAGAGGGATGTCAAGCTCCAGAAAGTTAACATAAAATCAACTATGGGAAGGGTTCCGTTGTCTGTTAGAAAAGCATGTCAAAATTATGCTGGAAATCCTCACTATCTCAAACCAGACGATTGGCATGTTGAAATTGCAGTCCCTAGAACCCATGCTGTAGTGGAATTCCCGAATGAAGAATCTGAGAGTAGTTCTGTCACTAAGCCATTAGAAACAATGAGTGCTGATGTTACAAGCATGCAGGATGTTGCTTATGAATATGTGCCTATGGATGACAAGCAGGAGTGCTCTTCTGTGTCTAACCTTGCCACTGATAACTTTCAGACCAAGTTTTTAACTGCTTCTCATGACTGCTTTATAAAGAGTGGATTACAGAAGCCAACTGCAAGAAGCCAACAGTTCAATGAAGAAATAAGTTGTAATGAACAAATGTACACCATAAAGATGCAGCATCCGAGAAGTTCTGATTCTACAGTCACAGAGCAAAGTCCCCAAACTACACATGAATGTTGTGTGCAAATGGCAAATGAAATGGTTGGCATTCAAAATCAACTTTCAGATATTGAAACCAAACAAGCAAACATGATGAATCAATTACAGGTATTATATATATACATATGTGATTCTATGTTTCTGAACTCTGATGCTGCTAATCATTTTCCTACATGCAGTGATTTTTTGAACACAGGCTTTCATTTTTCTTTTAACAGCATGACAACACTTACTATACATAAGACTTGTTGGCTTTGTGTGATTATCTCAGTCACATACTAATAACAAAATCGACAAAGTGAACATCTATGTGCTTTATCATGAGGAAGTTAAGAAAGCTTATATGAATTCTGTAATTTTTGGCATACGCATGCACACATATAGATATTGCAATACTGGACTTGGGTGTTTCTTTTTATGCATCACATGGTATATGGTATACCTTATACTTAGTAGACTTCCAAATCTTTTTCAGATCTTTACAGCTGGCATAATGGATACCCTTTCAACAATCCAATCAAGATTAGTAGGCTTAGAGAATGTACTTGATAGATTAACTCAAGAGCCCGTACATGGAGGAAGATATTCTTATTCAGAAAACTCCAAATTTGTTTGGCAGAACCAAAATGTGGCTTCTCCCAGCTTCTCCATATGCACTCCAAGGCCGTCTGTAGATATTAATAATAAGCAGTCAGGCTTGGTGTCAGTTAAAAATTCTGAAAGTTGGGAGAAAAAGGCATTTTCAAGGAGACAACCAGGGAGTCTTGCTGGAGAGAGTGCGGATGTGTGGAAAAGTTACAAGGTAAAGATTGCCAGAAAATTTACAGAGAAGCATATTTTGAACAGCTCAGGGAAGGATGCACAGAGCGTGAGTTCTGCTCAAGTGAGAAAGAATAATGGTATCTTTTCCTCTGCTACCAGAGCCAATGCCAGAAATGGTTTTTCTGAGAGTAATACTAACTACTGGAAATGTGTGAAACGTCTTGTATGTGAAGGGGACCTAAACTTGGCATATATGGAAGCTCTGTGTTCCAGTGATGAACTTATTCTAGTTGAGCTTCTGAATAAAACTGGTCCAGTTCTAGAAAGTTTATCAGTGAAGACTGTCAATGTTCTTCTTTGTACTTTAGCATCATATCTTCTTGAAGGAAGATTTTTTAATACCATAATCCCCTGGTTGCAGCAGGCAAGTTCACTTACTCATACTAATTGTAGCACAGCGATCTATTGATTATCATTTTGAACTCTACATTCCTTTCACTTGTCTACTGATGTTTCTTATCTTATGCCCACCTGACTAAGTTTTAGTTTCCTTAAGTAACAATCATTTAGCTAATAATTAAAGAAACAATAAAGCATGAAAAGTTGTGGCTTCATGTCATGCCTTTAATAGAATTCCTCTAGCTTTTTAAACCAGTATCATGAAATGGAGATGCTAAAAATTGTAATCTTATTCTTGAATTGGTAGTTGTAAGAGTATGGAATGTCCTTTCAGTTTAACTTTAAACTTTTTATTAAATAGCTCTTAAATTGGTACAGATGTCAATGAGCTTCTGATGGTTATTTTCTTTTATGCCTATCAAGAATATGGCGTGGTGGAACTTAAACAGCCTGGGCTATTGAATTCTTTTATGATACATGCTATGTAGGATGTGTTGGTAGGCAGAAAAAGTTATATCAAAAGAAAAGATGAATGAAGTGATCACAAAATTACTGATTGTTATTAAAGTTAATAAAAAATGTCAGACAAGCAAATATCCATCTGGGATGGGAGGGAACATGTTAAAAAAAAATGTTAGCGTTTTTCTTTTCCTCAATGCCATAATTTTCTCAATCTGATTCTTAAGAACATAATGGCATCTTCTCCATAAGCAAAATTGTCATGAATTATAAACAAGTACCTGTTTTGGCTCTTGTCCATTCTTAGCTTAAAACTGATGCACTACTTTGAAACATAGTTGTAAAACTTGAACTGGAAAATTGGTGACCCAGGCCCCTGACCGATCCTGATGAACGTGCTGACTGCTTTTGTTCTAACCCGGTGAACCAAGAAACCGGCCAGTTTTTGCCGGGTATAACTGGGAAAATTGGCCAGTTTTTGTGGTTCTTTTTTGTCTAGCTTGGTTTTTCTGGCCAGAGTAGCAGTTGAACCAACCCCCTGACCAGTTCGACTCCGGTCTAAGTTTTACAACTATGCTTTGAAATAATAGAAACTAACCTCGACAGAAATTCTATTTTCCTGTAGTAAGCTAATAAGTCAGGACTTTTGTCTTTATGAATTTACAAGTTCTCATCTACTAAGTGGTACCAAATAAGTTGAAATAACCTTTGGGGAATATATCTGATCCTTTATGGTAGTCTTTCTTATTTTAGGTTGTTGAAATGAGCACTATCCATGGAACAAATTGCATTGCTCTCTCTATTGAAGCCAAGGAACAGCTTTTGTCTGCAGTTCAGGAGGCTGTGAACCTGAAGATTTTCAGCCATGCAGAAAGAAGGTCTGCTGCTGAATTAGCAATGAAATTACATCATATATGGGGTAGGATTACTGAAAGCTAATAGTATGTGTATTTACTTGAAAAAGCATCATGTATCTAGCTATTTGCTGTTGGGAGTCAGATCTCGTCCCTGGTTGAAATTGAAGAGCGAGTTATAGTTGTATGTATTTATCTCAATGTTAGAGTGAACTTTGGGTTTTAGTCAATAATTCATTGCTAGTAATTCTGGAATTAAATGATTTCTGAAGCAAGTTTTCTTTTGCTGATTGGTAGCAGTGTACATTGGAAATATGGTATCTTCTTTGTATTGTGTATTGCATCTTTGGCAATGGATGTCAAGATCTTGATTGTAGTGTACTATATTTATGTCATATTTTTAATGCTATTTGTAGATTTAGCATTATTCAGTTATAAATGACATCTCGTTAATACGAAAGTCACTAAACCTTCAGTGGACTCTAACGAAGGTTGATTTTTATGTTTCAATTTTCCAAACATTTAATGGTAGAACTTTTATGAGTGGCATGCAGTAAAAGTTTGATTAATTGGATCTGTTCATTTAGTGAGTAGCTAGGATTTTATGTTGCTTGTGTCGTGATTCTTAACCATTGCTAATATGAAATTGTTACGGTACATATGCTATTCTGCCAGTTGCCAGGTTATGCTGTAGAAAATTTTATACTTTTAATGGAAGACCAATCTAATAAATTTCCTAAATCTCGGATTTGAATTTTGAACATACTCTTTAATTTTTCTGCTGGCCTTTCTGTTTTCTCATTTACAAGTCTCTTACATGTGTATATCTTCCTATGTATATACCCTTTAAAGGTTTGCACAATTACTGCCCTCAAAAAAACAAATATTTTTCCCCAAATCTGAAGTTATCTGATTAACATTTTGTCAATAACCTAAATTCTAATGATTTAATTTTAATTCACTATTAGTGTAAAATTTCATTACATTGTCATGTAATTATATGTTGACACATTATTAAAAGAGTTAGACTTTTTAGGTATTTGATATGATAGTTAAATTCTTTTAATGATTTAGTAATACATGATTAAATGATGTTACACTAACAGTGAATCAAAATTAAACTCAATTCTAATTTGCATGTAAGCAAACATTGTGGTTTGAAATGGAGTATATTTTGTTCAATGTTTACGGATGCTCAGTCCGATCTCTCAAAGCATCTTACGGGAATTTATCACGTGTAGTGACAATATAATTATAGTTTTCATGACCCAGTTGTCCAGAGTACACTTGTCTGATAGGGCTGTTCAAAGAAATCAAATTGACGAACCCGATTAAACTGAATCCTACTATTAGTTTGGCAACTTTGGCTCAGTTTTATTTTGATGTACGACTTGATTTTGTTTAGTTTACGATTTGATGTACGACTTGATTTTGTTTAGTTTACGATTTGTATTATTCCATTTATAGTTCAGGAATATGTACTGAGTCATACCGAACTGAGCATTTTGTTTTTTGTTTTAGGTTACATAGGAGGTGCAAGTAGGAAAAAAGGTTCCCTGGTGAAAGATCGAATTTTTGACATTTACATACACTATAGTGCTTGAGCTCGTTGGCAACTATGAGCATATGAAAATGCCTGCCTTAATTTTTACCTGGTCCACCACAACTGACCAACAGCTCCTTTTATCTTGTTTCTTTTCGTGCGTAGAACTCCACTAAGGCCCTAACAATTTTACACTGAACAGTTTCAATCTATAAATTGTTTTTATTATTGTGAAATTAATTGTTTGGTGGCAACGTCAAGGGTTTCCCTTAGAAACTAACATTTGTGATAAGAATAAATGCCAAGATCTTTGCACATAAACATCAAATAATTATTCAGTGTCCTTACCTCAAGTTATCTCTAGATATTATGCCAAAAAAAAAAGTTATTCCTAGATATTCTCATCAGCAATCCATGAAAAAGAGCTATTGATTTTACGCACTACATTCTTGACTACGTACATTGCTTGTGGAGAGGCAGGTATCAAAGAAAGAAGTTTCAGGGAATAAATGTTTGACAAAAACTCGATCAAATATTGCAATTAACAACAACCCGATGATTCCACGTTGGAAGAAATAATAATAAGAGGAGAATTACTCCTGCTACGTATTTGCCTTCGCCAAAGTTTGATACAAAGCAGACAAACATCTTGAAACACCAACTGGATTGACCTGTTAACATTTTACGCAAGTTTCAACTGCCATCCATATCGGTAAAACTTCAACTTCTAGAAGAAGCTGACTTATCTTGGAGCACAAAATCTGGTGAAGAACTACATAAATTATAATCATTTGAGGGCTCGCTCCTGCTTTTTTCTCTTGCTTCGCTCCTATAAACCTCATCACTTTTAATTTGGTTTTTTCCGTCTGTTGGAGTGCCTCTGCTACCCTTTGCAACCTCATAAATGGTTATACTGCTACCGCCACTTTGAAGCATTTGCTCTTCCTCATTTTCCCCCTTTGACTGAAAATTCTCAAGAATTTCAACAACCTGGCTCATGAGAGGTCTACCTTTAGGGTTTTGGCTAAGACATTGGTATGCCAAATGGGCCACCTTTGTTGCAGTTCTAGTTGAATATTGCCCTTCCATTCTAGGGTCTAAAATTTTCAGTAGTTTTTTATTATGATTCAATAGTGGGCGTGCCCACTCAACCAAGTTGTGCTCTCGGCTGGGCCTGCTCTTGTCTAATGCTTTTCTTCCAATAAGCATTTCAAGTAGCACCACCCCAAAACCATACACATCACTTCGAGCTGTCAAATGCCCTGTTCAGATTGACAAACAGCTTAGATCGCAAATGCAGTCCAGCAACTGATCTATGACAATGGATGCACATTGAAGTATTGGCTTGGTCATATCACTTTACAGGAATAGGCTAATAAAAAAAGAAAAACATTGTGTCCCCATACCTTCATAAGATATCCTATGACATGATGAAAGAAAAAGCTTATAATGTTAAAAAAAAACTATCATACCAATGCTAATATGTCACAGCTCCAACCGTGGACAGAAATTTAGCATGTTGAAATTCAGATACCTGTGTCTTCCTTGCAATATTGAGGTTGAAGAAATTAAGAGGATCCCCATTAAATAGCTCGCCAATTTTTTAATGCAATGCATGCAGGGTTCTATTTCCAACAACAAAGTGCAGAAAAAAGGCTAGGGGATGTCTTACACCAGTTGTTTATGTTAATTAACTTAATTTACAATTCTGTAAATTGCATAACATAATGAGAGAGCATATGCACTTTTTTGCTACTCACTTAAGGATTGTTGATGTTTCAGAATCTTTTAAAAATGAAGATAATTTACAAAAGAATTCAACATAAATGACTTCAAATAACTCACCAGTCATGACATACTCAGGAGCAGCATATCCATATGTGCCCATAACCCGTGTTGAAACATGGGTTTGGTCCCCCATAGGCCCATCCTTTGCAAGACCAAAGTCTGAAAGCTTTGCATTGAAATCCTGCAGATTTATACCTCAATAATAAATAGATATAACCAAGACAAAATTCACTTGTTTTATAGTGGCATGCAAGATAACATTTTTTTAAAAATTATGGCTTGTTCTTCTATATTGCTTTTTTTTTTTTATAAAAAAAACGAAACTATGTTGTTGGAAGACTTGTAATGTTATTGAGTAGGACAATCTTAATCTTTATTTTTTGGATAAAAGAAGATGTTTTACTTAGAGAAGAAAAGTAGAAAAATACATCAGTAGAGTACAAGAAATCCTCCAAAAAGAAACAAAACACAAAATCCACACAGAAGGAGAAAGACATATCAACTAAGCAAAGCTCGCCAATCTCTCTGGCTATCTGTCAGCGAAACCCCTCTGAAGAAACCATTAGCTGAGCACCACAAGGATGCCAAAAAAAAAATCACTTCATCCCCAGTCTTTGAAACAATTCAAGTGTCTAGTAAGTCAGGTTTAACAATCAGGATTGATATTTGCAGAAGCTGAAAATAGTTTTTTTCTTTTAAAATTTGAAGAAGCTAAAAATAGCTTTATAAATGTTTTGAAAAAATAAGCCACTTTTTAAAAAGCTAAAAATTTCAGCTTCTAAAAAAAGGTTGGCAACAAAGTTAAGTTTCCAGCTTTTTTATATATAAACTAGAAGACAACAAACCACATCTAGCAAGATATTTGATGTCTTGAAGTCACGATATATGATAGGCCTTTCTGCACCATGAAGAAAAGCAAGCCCTTTTGCAGCATATAAAGCAATCTTCATTCTTTTTGACCAAGTCAGAGTGGAGCCCACTCCTACAATCAATAAACAATGAGATGGTTAGTACTGAGAAGTATAGGTAGTTTCCCTACCAATTCCTCCCCCCCCCCCCCCTTGCATTGATCTATGCAATGCACTTAAGCAATTGAATGCTGTGAATCATGGGATTTATTCAAGATTTCCATCCAAAGGGAGCTGTGGCAATAAAATGGGATGTTATTTACATGAATTGATGATAAACTGGGTGCTTTATTTGACAGTTTGCAGGTTAAATCTCAAAGAGGGCATTTAACACTGGAACTTTTGTTTTTTCCAACATCTAGTTTGGGAATATAATTCACCGTGCTAAGGGCCATATAGCTATATACAGCTCCCCGATTGGCAACACAAGTTCCTTTTATCTGTTCCCAGAAGACAACAATACAACAATATTATAAGCATGCCAAAGGAAATTGATTGGTGATTCTGATTCAGTTGAATCCACCAATGCAGAGCTTGATGAAATTAAATCAAGTCTTTTCACTAATACAATCAGTAAAGAGTATAAAGTGGCAGATGCCAAAAGTAAGTGCCATCAAAATCGTGTAGAAGGTCTTAGGATCAAATTGTTGAAGGTGTTAAAATTTTGGACCATCATTGGCCCCAAGCAAACTAAATAATGAGAAACAGACACCTATGTAGAAGGGAGGGAGGGAGGAGAGCAAGGCAGAGAGAGAAAGGGAGGACTGGAAGGTGGCCTACAAAGTTTTGAGGCAGGTTGCCCACCACCAATCCTTACAGTGCCCAAGTGAAAAGGCATTAACATAATTGAGCAGGTCTTTTAGATTAAGAGATAAATATGTAAGCCAATAGCAAGAAAAAACAAAAAACTCTCTGGCACACATCCAATTACAAGTAACATGTTAATTATGTTAATAATACAATATTAGTATATAACCGAACTCCAATTTAAAAATCAGATACATCTTCTAGTTCTATTTCATCTGAAGCTTACTGCGAAAAAGATGTTTTTCCAAGCTCCCACTGGACATGTATTCATAGACCAATAACCGGTGTTCATCCTCACAGCAGTATCCAATGAGCTTCACAAGATTTGGGTGACTGAATTGACCTAAATAGTTAACTTCAGCCTGCAAAATGAACAAAATCAGCTGGTTTGAACCTCTTTACTGCTACTTGTATCAAGTCTTTCTTGCCAATCTAACTATCATTGTCATTATTGAAACATCAAGATGAGTTCAATTATCAGGACTCTTGGCAACAATGATCCATTACTTTCTCTTTCAAGTTACTATTTGATAAAACCTAATATAGAAACAAACTCTTGACCCTATCCCTATCCCACTCTTTTTTGTCCATAAAAACCACATTGAGCAACTTATCATTTGTATCTATGGGGAATACTATTTTGATAAAAAGTGGCAGAACTATGTTTGCATGACTGAGGGCAGCAAGAAAGTTGAGCCATTAGTGATTGAAAGGAACCATTTGAATAATTACAGTTTTACACTGGGCTGAATTGAAACGATATCCAAAACATTTCAGAAGAGGAAGAGGCGGAGGCGGGAGGACAAAAAGGTAAGAGTAAGATAAGTAAGTTACCAGCCATTCCCTATCACCTTGAAATCCTTCGCGATTAAGCTCCTTAATGGCGACTTGAGTGGTCTTGTAACCTGGCCTCACATTACCATCTATGACTCCTTTGTATACAACTCCAAAGCCACCCTCTCCCAAAATTAAGTCTGGACGGAAGTGCTTGGTGGCCAGCCTCAGCTCCTCATACGTAAAAATATCGACATTGCTATACCCAGGATTTAGTCGGAGATCTTTGATATTCATGGAAGCTAATGGAGTGTTGCTTCTTCTATATTGCTTAGTACCACCACATTCATGTCCTGCCTCAATTAAAGTATATGTCAGTACTCTCTCTCTCTCTCTCTCCTGAATGCCTACAAGTACAACTACTAGAAATAAAATAATTACTACCTCAAATCTCAATTATCTTTTGTTCATTTATAAAAGAGAACAAACAACTCACTCACTCAAGTATAAAATGAAATCTTTTCACCACTAATCCTGGCCTAGGGTTTACTATTTCTTGGGAGAATCCATGTTTAGTTTAGTTTAGTTTAGTTAGAATTAGAAAGAGTTTGTTACCAGTAGCCTTTGTAACGGAATGCTGCTTTTGTTCTTCAATGCTGAAGCAGATCCCCATGAATCTGAATCTGAATCTGAATCTGAATCTGAATCTAAATCTAAATCGAACAGCACGCACATTTCATTGTGCTGTCTCACATCCTATTCCTCAGTGCATCACATTGTGCATCGCATTCATGATTCACCGCACTCTTATCTCATCACTTCAACTCCAAACTCGATGGTGAGAAGCAAACCAACTCCCAGATCAAAACCAATAAATAAATAAACAATTTCTTGATGTTCCTTCCTTCGAGGAATTGGAATTTGAACAGAGAAAAAAAATAGAAACAGCGAAAAAGGAATTTGAATTTGAAGTTCGGAATTTGAATTTGAAGTTTTGAACAGAGAAACCAAGGGTTTGCTTTGACACACAGTAGAAGAGAGAGAGAGAGAGGTCCAGAAACGACTGAATCGTTCAAAGCTCAATGGCTTCGAGTTCGATTGATGGGCGCCGAAAGCGCTTAATTAAGCGCTCCCAATCTTCTTCGTTTCGTCGCTTATCGACTTTTTACTTTTTAATCAAGACTACTACCTTATACTTGCTCACTATTTACACCTTTGCCATTTTTTCTTCTATTAATTGAATTCGCTATTGTTTCTTCTCTTAATCTCAATTTTGTTAACATTTGAGTGACATTGTATTTATATAATAAATACATAAATGTATTACACTTTTTATTGTTTTTATAAATTTTAATTAATTTAAATATTTAAATTATTAAGCTTTTATTTTATTGACTTCTACATCAATTTATTAAAAGTTATTCTTAAAAAATTGTTAGAACAATGATATTTAAATTTCCTTAATATATGTTTTTAGGTAAAAAAAACATACAGACCCCCTAAACTTTGACTCATTTGTAAACAGGCATTACGAGCCATAAAACCTTCTAATTTAGTCCTTAAACTAAGTCAATTGTTTCCATAGATCATTCCATTCATTTTCTATTAACTACTTAACGGAACAATGACGTGGCATAATCTTAACTATCCACATGTATGCAATCTCCACCATTAATATTTTTTTACTATTTTTTAATCATTTCAGCTATTTTTTGATTGTAAAAAAAACCAAAGAAAATCAACACAATCTGATTGACTATGGGGAAACTATTTCTAATTAACTTTAAAATAGACATTCTCCCTATCAAGCTGCTAAGCCATGATCAAGTTCAGAAATATCTTCACACATCCATTCCATTCCTTCTGCAACCTTATTTATTGGTTTGCAATTCATCTAATAGCTGGAAAGCACAACAATTACAACCCATTTGTTAACAATCAATACCACACACATCCATAAGGCAAAGTCATTCAAAAACCAAAACCACTCATAAATTTTGCAACCAAACCCACCGCATTGAGAGTATATTCACAGTTAGAAGCAGTCAGCAAGAACCATGAGACACCAAAAGAGGGGAATCCACCCTACACGCCCTTTTGATACCCGCCAACATGTCTCCTCCCCAAAGCACCAAGACCCAGTTGCTCCAAAACCTATTCTTTAGGAATCTCCTTATTACCTTCGAAGAGCATGAACTTGAACCTAAGTTCCAAAAGAAACGAAACTGACAAGAGCATTGTCAGGTAGGAGATTGATGGCCTGTCTAAGCGCAAATTTGACAAACTCTATCTCCTCTTCGATCATGTAGGTATTGAGCATAAACAAAAAACTAGGGAAGGAGGCAATTAAAGGGAGGGATCGAGATGGGGGTTGGTAGAGAGAGGAAGAGAGTATTCAACCGTGATGTATTGAGGGTAAAGCTCATTGGGGAGGTTGGTTTAAGAGATAGAGTTGTAATGAGGGGGAAAGTCGTTACGCTGGTAGCAGAAGGGGCAAATCCAAATCTTGGCGGTGAAGTCGATGCAAGAGAAAGGGTTAAGGGCGGAGGAATAGTGCGTGAAATCCGCAAAGTGAACGATTTCGTCGTCAAGTAATAAAAAGATCAAATCCACATGGACTATGTCTATGAATACCAATTAATTAATTAATTCAATTCAATTAAACAAATTGGGAACAATTGTTGAGTGCTATGAATGTAGTAACCGAGCAATTAAATAAATAAATGTGAACAATGCAAAAGTTGAGAATGGAAATAGCAAGTTATTAAGAAAGGTTTTCAAATTAAAGAAAGCTTCCAGGATTGGGGGTTAACCACAATGATACAAGACAAATCTTAATTGAAAATCCCTTTTATTAAAATTGAAATTCAAATGAAGGTGAATTACCCTAAATTAGTTAATGTTTTTTCTCAAGAGACAAGAACCGTGCCCAATCAAACCAATTCCTACTCTCGTGGTAATTGAATTCAAATTGAACCCCTTACGCTTTGTGGTAGTTCATTAAGTCCTCGAAAGGCTAAACCTACTTTCGTGATTTAAACCTTAAGTTCAATTCTTATGGTTCCAACAATTAGGTTCACCTCTCAGTACATCCTTAAATGTTTATGAGATGCAAATATGTGGCCAGTAAATTCACATGAACAAGTGCGATAAGAATTGAATCATAGAACATTCAAAATTAATAAAAGAGGATAAATCAAGTCAATTGATCATCATTAATGTATCAAAGGGCATTGCCCAATCCTAGAAAGAAAGGAAACTACTCAGACATGAAAAAGAAGAAACTAGAAAATATAATAAAGAACATCCAAACCCGTATCCGAGAGAAAAGAGAAAAAAAAAGATCAAGATCCCTAGCCTCCAAAGGTGCCTCCAACAAAATAGAATGCGAACCCTAAAATTGTATTCAGAACAACTATAAATACCCTAGGGGTCTAAGCTGGTCCAAGCCTATAAAAAGAAAGGAAAATAAAATCTAAAAACTAAGTCAGGTCGCGATCCACGACCGTGGGGAATTCCACGGGCTAGCCGTGGAATGCTCTGCCCAGCATGTTTTGCTTCTGTTGCATAGTTGCTCGATCCATTGCCGTGGGTGATTCCACGGGCAAGCCGTGGATGCCTCTGGAATGTACTTTTTGTCCTAATTTTGCTATCCTTAAGGCTCCAACTTCATTCATGCAAGCTTTCCATCCATTTTGAACTGATTTAGCACAAATCCTGCATAACAATATCATAAAACACCGTAGTTATCCGAACTAAAGGAAAAACACATAAAAAAGGAAACTAAAACGCCTAAATGCCTAAAAATTACATGCAAAACAAGAACCAAAACATGATGTTGTTTCACACACATCAAGGAACAGGTCTTGCAGCGGAGAGGGGCATAAGGGAGCTTTGGGATGTCAGGGTGAGGACGGATCAGGACAACGGTGGCAGTGAGAGGGATCAGGAGAAATGAGGTTAAAGATGAGCACATTATTTTTTAATTATTAGTTTTTTTCATTCTTTTTACAATTAAAAAATAGCTGAATGATTAAAAAATAGTAAAAAAACATTAATGGTGGAGATTGCATACATGTGTTCAATTTTTATGAGTTTAACCAATTCCTTTTATAAATTTGTATTATAATCTGAATTTCTCAGGAATAATTGATTTACCTGTTTTGTTTGTAGCAAATTCCTGTTTTGCCCTCCCTCAAGGGTATAAGATATTGCAAGGTGGAAAAGAAGAATCCATTGACGTATAACCTTCCATTACCTGTAGTAATTTCAGCATATATTGGACATTATACCAAACCTGTATCGTATTCGTTTGTTGATAAATATGAAGTAATTAGTAAATATCATATGGATTTAATTTTGATCTAAGAGTTATTTTATTTGTGACTTGCACGAGTTATTTTATTTTTATATCTATAAATTTTATTTTTATTACATTTAATTATTATTTTGAATATATTAAATTTATGAAATATTTTTAATAAAAAATTTAAAATATAAAAGAAACTAATGTTAAAAATTAATTTTAATTATATTATACTACTAATTGAATTTTTTTTCTTAGCAACACTTACAATCTATGTATTTAATGATATTATTATTAATTTATTCTCAAGAATATATATATATATATATGCTCTCACTACACTTTCAATTCAATTCAATGATATTAATAATTACTTTTTTTGGTACTTGATCAGGTATTTTCACACTCTTTGAATGTCAGATTAATCTTGTTTGAAGTACTAAGGTCGTCTCTCATCACAGATAATTTCTCCCGAACTCAAACCCTTCACATTACAAAAGCCTCGTAGTCGCTGAGTTAAAATTTGTTTACTACTTGAATTAAATCTTGTGAGTTATTAATAATTACTTTTTTTTTCTTTTGATAAACAACGCGACAAAAAGCCTCATGTGGGTTATTAATAATATTACTTTAGTTACATACAAACCAGCACATATCTTTTGGTTTTAGACGCTGCTTCACTACCCCAAATGATTATGCCTTGGTACCATAATTTATCATTTATCATCTAGATAGAATTCCCATTAATTAGTATTTATGATTTTTTTATTTGAAAAATGTGCTTGAGTTTAAATGGCCTTAGAACTTCAAGATCACCCTAATACTATCAGTTTTTTTTTTTATTTTAATAATATCATTAGCATATCATAGATGTACTAGCCTCCAGTTCTATTACTTCTGCAGTGATTTCACCAGATATTAGACTTTGCCAAACTCGTATGGTATTCGTATGCCACTCTAAATGCAGTGTATCTCATTCACTCTCTCTTTCTCTCACCCATGAAGATACGCATCCCCTGACGTTGTGCCTATAAATTGCCGTCATCCAACATCCACGCCTATTATCCCCTTCAAACAAAATAGAAAATCCTGTGTACTGAAACATAAGAAACAAACAAGAAAAGCATGGATCATTTCTATCTCTCCCTTCTGCTTCTGTTTGGTTCTTTAATCTCTTTCTCCTTCTTCTTCCTTTTCTACAGGCATAGGTTTCCGTTTACAGCCCCAACCTAGCCCCGCGAAAGATCGGGTCCCCGGTGATCGGTGAGTGCCTGGAGTTCCTGTCCACAGGATGGAAAGGGTATCCGGAGAAGTTCATCTTCGAACGCATTATCAAGTACTCTTCCCAAGTCTTCAAGACCTCACTCCTTGGCCAACCTACAGTCATCTGCTGTGGAGCTGTATGCAACAAATTCTTGTTTTCTAACGAGAACAAGCTTGTGATGGCATGGTGGCCTGACAGCGTACAAGATCTTCCCCACCTCACTTCAGACGAACCCTAAGGAAGAATGTAAGAAGATGAGAAAGTTGCTCCCTCTGTTCCTCAAGCCTGAAGCTCTCCAACGTTATATTGGTATTATGGACAACATTGCCCAAAGGCACTTTGCTTCTCTTTGGGAGAACAAGACAGAAGTCACCGTATTCCCTTTGGCCAAGAGGTGGTTATTAATTATAAATTTAATTTCAAAAATTGATCGGAAAACCTCTACACACTACATTGTCTTTAATTTATTAATGTGCTTATGTGCATGCATTAATTTTTGTGTGTGCCAATTTTCAATAGGTATACCTTCTGGTTGGCTTGCCGTTTGTTTATGAGCGTTGAGGATCTGAACCACGTAGCAAATTTTGCTGACTGATAAGGTCACAGGACAAGTTTCCTTGATTTCGAGGACAAGGGGCCTCCTAAAATTAAACATGGAAAATACTGATATATATGTTGATATAAGGATTTAGCCTTTGGCTGCCCGCAATTGTAGGAACAGATATAACAGACTGAAAATCTAAATAACAAACTGGAAATCTAAATGCAACATGTAAAGTGCGAAACGTAAAATGACAGGAATCTAACAATTTGCTCAACCCCTCCTCGTTGCTGCATAATAGCTACTTAAATATAGTTAGCTAAATATTTGGGCTTTGTAGTGATCCTCTTGGGCTTGTCCATCTTAGGTCCTTGGCTGGATGAGGCCAAATTATCCATTTCATTAATGTTGGGTCCATTGCTATCATGGCCTTCTGCTGCGAAAACCACCTTGTCCTTAAGGTGGAAGGTGTTACGAATGTCTTCCCATTTTTCCTAACTAGTGTCCTCTGGGGACAAACCATGCCACTAAACTAAGACCAACTAATGCGGAGGAGTTGTGAAACGGTCCCATTTAGATTGCAGTATAACTAGAGGCTCTACTAAGGGATGGTTATCGTGAGATGTTTTGGGAATGACTTCCTGATGCTCAACAAGCGACCATGATGTGGTTTCAACAGCGAATAGTGAAAAACAAGGTGGATTTTGGCAAGGCAACATGATAAGTGACTGGACCAATCCTCTCCGTGATTTGGTATGGACCATAAAAACGCTTAACAAGCTTGTGGTATGATGCACCTGTTGCGGACAGCTGACGGTATGGGCGCAGCAGGACATACACCCAATCACCAACACTGTAATTGATGTCTCGGCATTTACTATCAGCTGTAATTGTCCAACTTCCTCTTCAACAGTTCAAGCATTTCTTGCCTCACTGATAGCAGGGAGTCAACAACCTCCGCGGGGGATGTTCCCAACAAATATTGGGGAATAGATGGAGGCGCCTTCCCATAAACGATTTGGAAAGGTGACTGGCCTGTGGTGGAGTGAACAAAAGTGTTGTAAGACCATTCGGCGAGAGAGAGAAACTTACCCCATTGAGATGGCTTGGCATGGACAAATGATCTCAAGTATTGCTCTAGGACTCGGTTGAGAACTTTCGTCTGCCCATCAGTTTCTAGATGATAAGATGTGCTCATCCGCAGTTTGGTACCACATAATTTGAACAACTCGCGCTAGAATTTGCTAAGAAAAATTGGGTCACGATGAGAGACCAAACTCCGCGAAAAGCCATGGTGTTTACAAACCATGTCCAGGAATAAGTGGGCTATTTTGAAGGCGGTGAAGTGGGGTGGTAGGGCACCGAAATGAGTTCCTTTGGAGAATCGATCCACCACAACAAGTATTACAGTGTTGCCCTAAAAAGGTGGTAAGCCTATTATGAAGTCCAGCGAAAGATCCTCCCAAATCATGTAACACCCTCGGTTGGGTACCACATTTTAATTTAACTAGTTTCTTAACAATCTTTTCTTATTTCTTATTCCTTTATCATAAAATTTTTCGTGTGTTTCTAGTGATGTAACATAAACAAATTAAGAATGTACAACTAATATTTACATAGTTTTTATTTGTTATTAAGTTTTTATTTTACACATACTAATTTATTATACACAGATATTATACATAAGTTACATATTTCACAATTGTTTTATACATATATACAACCCAAAAAGCCTCCCTCCATCTACATGGGAGGGTCATCATTAATGAATCCATTGTGATGAGAGGGTCCTGGAGTAGAGGTCTGATGTGCTCGCCTCCATCTAGGGATCCATGCCGAAGAGGCTGTGGATCTCTATTGTGGCATGCGAGAGACAATAGCACTCCAAATATCACTAAAAGGCATGTGTAACTCGACATAGGCAGAAACGGTAAAAATGGTTACAGGGTTCCCATCATAGGTTCTACGGAGTGTAATGGTGAGTTCTCCTACATAGGTAACCCTCTCCTCTGCTAACTCAATGTGTCAGATGTCAGGTTCCTCATGGAAATCAACAATGATGAATCCGAAGAAATCATGTTGAGCCATCTTCGAAATAAAATCAAATCACAAATTTCACAAAAGGGGGTGAGATTCTTACATCATCATAAATACCAATAGGACAATATAAAAATAGCATAGAATATTTACACAATTTAATTCAAATCAATAGGCACTTAATCATCATATAAAGTCATATTGAATCAATAAAATGAAATACCAACCTTAGTGTCCAACTTGATAATGCAAGTATGACAACTGACCATGCAGATGCACATAAATGACTCATACTCCATGGAGTTAAACACAACAAGTCGGAGAGAGTGATTGGGAGTACATATTCTGTATTAGTTAGCCAACAAGTGCTAACAATTCATTTGCGCAATACGGTTCACACGAATACTCTCCACCAATCGTGAATGGACCAGTGTATAGTCGAGATCATTAGTGTTTTGCAATCATAATACCACGACACAATTGCAGTCGGCTACTTGTGGAGTTTTCGAACCCCCGACAGCTCCAAGATCATTGAAGATCTTCACTCGGCCATTCGCACCAGCACTAAGGTGTAAGCTCATTCTCCTAGGCTCCAAGCGTTACAACATCAAGTCTCATACAGACTAAATATATACATATATACAGTATAAATATTCCCAGAATATGTATCCATAATCCCCTCGGGATCCAAGCTACCATTTCTTTAAGAATAACGTCAACTATCCTATCCAGGGTCCAGTTTATGTCGGCCCGATAGTAGTACCACTGTTTCTCAATTATATGGTGCTACAAAATAATTTCAAAATTCGCATAACACATCTGTTACGGTTTTCAAACCGTGTGAAGCTTTTTTCGTAAAAATTCAATTGGTAAGGTATAAAAATCGTTTTTCAGTTTCCGTAAATTTTTAGTCGCGTAAACCATTTTCTGTAAATTTTCAATCGCGTAAAGTATTTTTCACATAAACTAATTTATTTTATGCTAAATAAAATATTTCAAGTTTATTTTCACTTTCTCACCATAAAATAAGTAAAAATAAATATTTAACTTTAAAATAAATTCTTCATATTTCTTTCCATATGCAAAATATTATGTAAAATGATAAATATTAATAAAACTATTTATCTTCATATTTTCGAAATTTCTAGAATTCCTCCAAATAAAATAAATCCCATTAAAATAATTATTTTCTATAATCAAGATATTTAATTAAAGTTCTAAATATCTCTAAAATAATTCCTCTTAAAATTTGAAAATAATAATAATATAAATTCTAATAAATTCACATATCAAGCCAAATATATGCATGTCCTAGACATGTCTATTTAAATATGAATCAATTCATTTGTATCAAAATTCTTCCATACTTCTTTCATCACAAATTTATACTATATTCAAGGAAATCATAAAAACTTATAATTTAAGCAAGGTATGGAATTAAACATAAAATATAACATGAACTTAAATCTTAATCACAAAAGATCAAATCAAACAATATAAAATCACAAAACTAATCATGGTTCATCTTTATGAAAATCAACATATCAAAATTCTATTTTATACCATAATATTAGTTGATAGAGAAAACTCCCCTTACCTTAGTTCTTAAATTCAAGGTCCTTGAACAAGCACTTAGCTTCTTAACCTTCTACCAACACAAAGTCACAAAGAAAATAAACACATATCATTTCAAGCATTAAAACATATATGAAGATGATCATGGATTAACCTAATAATCTAAAACATTGAAATAAAAAATTAAAAGTGAAAGGAAAGAATTTTCACCTTAAGGTTTTTCAACTTTCAAGCTTTTTCTTAAGAGACTTTCAACTAGAAAGTCACTCAAAATCTCACTAAGATACTAGAACTAGGCTTGGAAATTTAACAAAGGCTTGGGAAAGAAAACACAAGGGCTTGGCTATGGGGTTTAGGGGTCTTGGCTGTGAGCTTAAGAGAGAAAGAAGAAAGGATTTTTGGTGTGAGTGATATGAATGAAGCAAGGTGCTATTTATAGATGAAAATTAGGATGAAATGAGAATTAAAAATAAGCATGGTTGACATGATATGAGGAGAACTTTAAAATATTAGACAATTGGTCTTCTTTAATTTATCATTTTAATTGTAGGTCTCCCTTAAGCCACACACACACACACACACACACACACATATAGAGTTAAAAGTAAGTTTAGGGTATTGCAAATTGAGATGTCCATTCTATCTAATTTGACACTCTATTAGGTTATTTGCACTATATTGATCATTGACGAGTTTTGTGAGGTTGAATATGTATAGAGATATAAGATGTTTTTTGACAAATAGAAATGGGCATAGTCTAGCTCCGTGTCAATTGGATTTGTGGAAAGAGGAAGTGTCAAATGATTTTGATGCCAACACTTGTGAAGTTCTGAGAGAAGAAAGCTCATGTTAACATGACATGGTATGGGAAGTTACGTGCTTGTTTGAATTCAAAAAGAGGATAAGGATAAAAGAAGTTATGCTAAAGGAAGTTGAATGTTTGAATTCAAATAGAAAAAAGTGACTGATGACTCAACGTTAGTTTTGAGTAGTTTTTAGTTAGTTTAAACACTTAGAAGAATAAAACATGTGTATCATTTGCATGCACAACACCTGTCCAATATTAATATGTGTCAGTATTTTAAGACTTAGGCATCTTATTTTGTTGTCTATAAATACAGGTTTTTCATTTGTAACGAGGGTTGACTCTTAAATACATCCTTGCATCCTAAAGTCACTTTAACGCACAATGGATCATAAGATTATAACTAAAGTATGCATTCCATCTTTCAATTTCATGTATCTTTACACTTTAATGCAATTATTTTTAATCTTGTTCTTATCTTTCCTTTATAGTTCTTGTACATTTAATTTGACGCATCTTTACTTTTTCTATACTTTTCTTGTCAATTTATCTTACTGTAGATTTACTTTTCAGCCATTTACTTTGACGCACCGTTACATTCTACACATCTACTTTCTTTGTTTATTTACATTCTTGTCATTTACATTCTGCAATTTATCTTTCTTGCACTTTTTCATTTCATTGTCTTTGCATTTTTGTCAATTTTACTGTAATGTTAACATTTCAATTTTTAGCACTTAACTTCAACAGCCATTTATATTCACTCTTTATATATTGTCAAATTTCTATTTAACATTGAAGACTTTGTTTCAGCACTTTTGTGATATCCAAATTGACGTTTACAATTTACCAATAACTTAAAAATCTATTTGGAGGAGATTCCCTTCCTAGATTAAGAACTGGTGGAATCACAACTTTGTCAATTTCTTGACAAATTTTCACCATAAATAAATTAGCATGTCTAATGGGACAAGTTGATAGTAGTTTGTAAAAGATTGCTTCTCAAAGTGTCCAATCTTTAATTTGAGAGTATGAATTTCTCATGCAATCGAGAAACACACAAAATGTTAGTACCAAGAATGTCTAGAAATTCTTTGTCAAATTCTAATCAAGAAAAGCACTATGAATGATGTCAATGTCAATGGTAATGCGATTGTAAACTTTGCAGATCCAAATAGAAATATTGAAACCTTGGTGTCATAGGGTTTGACGACAATAACCATTGCAGCCTATTGGTGTTAGAAATACAAGTAATATGAATGTCAATAATGGAGGCACTAGGCCTGCACAGCTATATGATTTACCACCAGGTTTCACACCACAAACTATGGCACAAACAACCATGGGTATGACACTTATGAGTTTTACAAATCCAATCGTGGCAAGTTTTCCATAATTGAGCACTCATTTGACAAATCTTGTCATAGATGAACAGTTAGTGGTAACAATAAGCATTATGAATCAAAATACTAGGCAATGTGCTCCAAGCTCTAGTGTGCCTTGACAGGAAATGCTAAACTAACTTATGAGGGTCAGGCCCAATCTTTCCTTGAATGACTAGGGAAATGCTTGAAAATTCACTTGGACTAATAAAAAATCCCTTGGCTACCATTTATCAACAAATGGACAAAATCTATATGATAACTCAAGAAATGAGTATTGTTATAACCCCATTAATTGAGTCGACAAACAATAATTGTAATACTTTGGCTTGTCAAGTTGGTAGATTAGGTGAGGCATTACGAAATGAAGAAAATCTTGATAACCCTTTAGTTCGACAAATTAGGGAAGCACAACCACCTTGGAATGTAAATTAGTAACCTACCCTCTGGTATGGTCCAGTCAATATGATAAGGAAAAGCCAATAAGAAAATCAACTTGTTGCCAACTTAGCTCAATGAATTTGACAGAACAATATTAGGGGCATCAAAATATTAATCAGGTTGTTGAACAAATCCTCAACAGGTTTGGGTTGCTTATGCAATCCAACCTTATTTTGTGTTAGTCTTCCTATAATGGATCCAACAAGTGGAACTCCCTAGGGGTTTAAAATTCCCTAAATTGGCAAAGTTCTTAAGAGAGGCTGAAGAATCGACGGTCGAACATATAGCAAGGTACAAAATCGAACTGAGTGAGATTGCAACCAATGAATACCTTAAAATGAGGTATTTTCCTATTTCATTGATAAAAAAATGTCTTCTCATGGTTTTCTACACTTCGACCCAATTCCATTCATTCATGGACGCAATTGGAGAGAAGTTTCCATGAGCAATTCTTTCGAGATGAAACGAAAGGCAGTCTAACTGACTTATTTAGTGTTAAAAGATTACTTGGAGAATTTATTTGATGAATACTTAGTTAGATTCTAATAAATTAAGAGTATGTGTTTTACACATATTCTTGAATCACAAGTTGTCAAAATGGTTGCTGAAGAATTATGTTATTATCCGCAAGTGCACAGATTATTCAAGTAGTAAATAAAAGACCATTTCCAAGAATGAGAATTTGATTTCATTGATATTATTGAATATCAAACAAAAGCATTGGATTATATTTCAAATATTTAATCTATATTATATGTATAAAGTTACGATTATATTATTTTTGGTTAATGACACTTGAATGTCCTTGTATTTACTGAGTTGCAAAGCTCACTCCTTTTTGAATATATATTTTTTTGTAGAACTTGAACACAAAGGACTTGAATACATGAGCGTATGAGTTTGCAGCCATAAGGTTGGGTCCATCCATCTTGCCTAATAGACATTATGTGTGTTTGTATTATTACTATTGAGTTATGTTAAATAAAAGAAAGCCCTTCATTCTTGAGGTGGCATATTCCTAAATGTTCATGTAGTTATTTTACAATAATGTAAATTAAATTTTGCAGTGTATTGATATATTGTCATAAGGCTAACAAGGTTGATAATTCTTGGCCGGTCACATGCCTTGAAATTGGGGTGTTACATGATGTTTATCTTTTTTTCCCTCCAAAAGTGCGAAAACTTTTGGTCTTCAAGGGAATTTTAAAGGTTGACAATTGCAAAGTTGTTGTTTTGTCCTGCAAGTGCTAGAATATGGCTTTCACAGGAAGAGATGCGACAATATGAATATTTATCTTTTTCCAACAAAGTCAAAAGATAAATATTGAGGAGCGTCTGTTGGTGATATAAAAATTGTTTTTTATAAAGCATGAAGATGTCAAAAAAGTCTATGACATTGACAAGAGAAATGAGCATGGTCTCGATTGGAGTCATTAGAATTTGTCGAAAAAGGAAGTGTCAAGTGATTTAGACGTCAACATTGATGAAATTCTGGAAAAAAAAAGCCTATATTGACTTGACATGATATGAGAAGTTACATGCTCGGTAGAATTCTAAAAGAGGATAAAGATATGAGAAGTTATGTTGAAGGAAGTTGAATGTTTGAATTCAAATAGAAGAAATCGATTGATGACTTAACATCAGTTTTGAGTAGTTTTTAGTTTGTTTAAACACTTAGAAGAATAAAACATGTATATCATTTGTATGCACAACACCTATCCAATATTATCAGGTGTCAGTATTTTAGGACTTGGGTAGTTATTTCATTGTCTATAAATACTAGTTTTTCATTTGCAATGATGTTTGACTCTTGAATACATCCTAGCATCCTAAAATCACTTTGACGCACAATGGATAACATGATTATAACTCAAGTATGCCTTCCATCTTTCAATTTCACGTATCTTACACTTTAATGCAATTATTTTTAATCATGTTCTTCATCTTTCCTTTACAGTTCCTGTACCTTTAATTTGACATATATTTACTTTATTGTCAATTTACATTCCTTGCATTTATACTTTTCTTGTCAATTTATCTTACTATAGATTTACTTTTCATTCATTTACTTTGATGCTCCTTAACATTATGCATATTTACTTTCTTTGTTCATTTACATTCTTGCCATTTACGTTATGCAATTTATCATTCTTGCACATTTACATTTCATTGCCTTTACATTTTTGTCAATTTTACTCTTAATGTTGACATTTCTATTTCTAGCACTTTAACTTTAGCAACCATTCACTTTTTACATATTGTCAAATTTCTATTCCACGTTGACGTGTACATTTCAACACTTTTGTGATATCTAAATTGATGTTTACAAATTACTAATAACTTGAGAATATATTTGAAAGAGATTCCCTTCCATGATTTAGAACTAGAATCATAACTTTGTCAGATTCTTAACAAATTTTCATCATAAACATATATAACTTAAACTGTCTAAATGAATGAAAAACACATTGTTGTCTCTACTAAAACAAGCTAGTGATCAACTGGAAATTAGAGAGAGATAGAGAGATGGGGAAAGTGAAAAAAAAACTTAAGTATGATTTCAATGAATATGTAGCAAGGATCTAAATACAAATATTTGTATATTATAAGGATTAACTATAAAGAAAAAATATATATGAATCTATTTTAAAAATTAGATGAAACTAGTACAACACCTATGCAATGCACAATATTGTTAATCTAATCCTACAATGACAAATAAATTTTTTATTTGACCTTTAATTTGTAGTAAAGACTCGATAGTTTTTCCTTTAGTAATGAATTGGATATAATATTGCTATTAGTTGTCATTGTTGCACTTTGCAATTAGTTACCATCCCTTAAGCAAATATACTTTGGCAAACGATATTTGTTTGCTTAATACTGTATGACTTGACAATGTTATTATACCTTATAAATGACAGCTCTAACTTCCCCTACACATGTTTTTAAAAGCTAATAATTTGCATAATTATTGTTGAGTAACTTAATGAAATATACAGTGCATTATAAATGGTATCCTTGTTTAAGGGAACTGAAGTATCATAAGGCATTGGACATGCCCATGAGAGATATGCTTAGATTTTCTAATGCACTAAGCTCTCTATAACCTTTTAAAGGAAAGGTAATGGTTTTATGTGGAGACTTTAGGTAGATTTTATCAGTTTTCTCAAAGGGAACTAGGCAAGATATTGTGTCTACTATTATTAATTCATCTTATTTGTGGTCTTTTTTGTAAGGTCTTTGAGATTGTCCAAAAATATGAGATTGACAACCACTTTGTCAGATTCTTCAGCAATTGATGTAAGACAATTCTTTGAATGGATCTTGAAAATTGGAGATAACAATGTTGATGATGTTAGCCAAGGGCAACCATCACACAAGAGGGGGGTGAATTGGGTTATCACAAATTTTAATACAACTTTGAGCAATTGTGCATTTTGATGCACTCAAACAATACATGCAGCGGAATAAATATATTAAACACAAATCATGCTTAGAAACAATCAAGAACATTAACTTCACATTCAAAACATTATGCTAATCACATTAAAGTTATATAACAATATTAATCATAATGTGATTAACCAAAAACAATCAATTATCATTGATACAAATATTCTAGATAGCTCAATTGCAACTTCAATAAGTGTAAAAACAAGCAAACAAGCTAAACATTAAGTTCTAATGATCAAGACAACAAGCTCACAAGATTATGTAGTAAATTTATAATTATAGCTGCAGAATATGTATAGATAGCAAGAATATCAAGTGAAAGTGCTGTAATGTCAAGAGAGTAAGGGATAAGAGAGAGTGCAAACAATATTTACTGGTTCGATCACTTCTTGTGATCTACGTCCATCCCCAAGATCATCCACTTGAGGTTTCCACTATTCTTCAAGCTTGTAACTTAGGTGCTTGAGAAACCTTTACAAAGTTAAGCACTCTTCACACCTTTGGGATCCTCCACCCTTGTGCAAGAGCTTCTAACTCTTCAAGCTTTACCGGTGCTTGAAAAACCTTTACAAGCTATGAGCACTTCCTACACTTTTGGGATCCTCTACCCTTTGTGTATAAGCCTCACACTTTCAACTAGAAGGATCCTCTGCCCTCACTTAGTGTTTACAAGATAAGAATATGATAGAATGAATAAACTCTCTCAAAGAGTAGATAATACAAATTGAATAACTAATGGATAGATGGATTTTTGACAATGAAGAGCTCAAATATTGATTTTGATAGAAAGTGATCAAATCCTCATAATGATTTGCAAATGGGTGTTCATCAACTTGTTAATACTTCAATATTAGCTCCTATATATAGCCCAAGTAATAAAATGGTCGTTGGTGGTGTTTAAGAAAGAATTCCTTTGAAAACTAGCCGTTTATAGCCGTTATTCTAACTTTCTGGCAAGCAATATCCGGATATTTGAACTTGGTATCCGGATATCATAATTTCTGGGCTTGTTACAAGAACAGAATATCCTGATATCTGAATTCGTATCCTGATATTTGATTGAGATATCCTGATATCATATTGAGATATCCTGATATCTGATTGAGATATCGATATCATAACTTGTATCACGATATTTGGTTGAGATATCACGATATCATGTTGAGATATCACGATATTTGAAATGAGTTTTAGCCTCTTTGGAGCAAGATATCAGGATATCACAAAAGTGTATAGGATATTTCAATGTTGATTTGCCTCACGGAGACAAATATCCAGGATACCAAAGGCTTGTATCTGATATTGAACTCGTGAGTGCTCTCGGAGTCAAATATCCGGATCTGGAGAGTCTGTATTCGGATCTGGTATTACTGACACACAAAATCAAACTTCCAACGGTCATAACTTCTTCGTTTCTTAACGGAATTAAACAAATGACCATGCATTGGAAAGCTCTTTGAGTCTACTTTCATATGAAACAAGTTTTAGATCAAAACTCAAAGTATTTTGAAAGTTATGATAAAAATAGTGACCATAGGTCAGTTTTCCAAAACTCAAACTTGGCTATTTTTCATAGTTTTGACATACCACCATGACTAACTTTTCAAAACTTGTTTGTTGGGCATTTTAGGAAGTTTAAAAACATTTGTCTAGATTGAAAAACTTATTTGAGCTCTCTTCTTGTAAAACCTCTATCCTTACAAAGGAGAATAGCCTATAAGAGAAATATACCCTTTTAAGTCTTTAGGCTTCTTGATGCAATCCAAGCTTATAAAAATTCTTCTCTTCAAATCTTTTAAATGCTTGGAACATCTTTTCATTCTCCAACTTCTTGAGTTGAGCAAGATTAAGGTCTTTCACATTCTTGTTCTATTGCTCACTCTTGATACTTGGACTATCCTACAAAGCATAACTCACTTAAAAATCATGGTTAGTCCAAATGCATAACTCAATATTTCAATATGCATGATTCATAAGTATATAACTATATATTCTTCATGCATATATGATTCACATAGACACATATCCAATATCAATTCATTACAACACATATAAAGTATTATTGGATATATTCTATAAATTATGCTACTCATACTCAATGCATGATCCTTATATAAAATAAACAAGATATATTACATAATCATGCTTGATCAACTATATTCCATTAAGCAAATGTAGGTAGCATATTCATTCTCTACTTATCTATTTGTCATCATCAAAACATATTGTTTTAAACCATTGGGGCAAACATTTTTCCACAGATGACCCAAATGATTGTGAAGGATTGGTAGAAATACTTGATGAATTCCTTATAAAGGATTCGAATGACCCTATTCCATCTATTGTGAATAGTACATATCATTCTTTGTTAGAAAGTATGCATGATCATACAAACATGCAAGATAAAGCTATTCTTACACCCACCAATGATATTGTTGAGTTAGTCAATGATTATATTCTATCAATTCTGCCTAGAGATGAAAAGGTTTACCCAAGTTCAAATAGCATTTGTTATTAGATTTGAATTCATTTTCTAATGAAGATCTACATACTCCAGAATGTCTAAACTGTATTAGATGTTCTGTTCTTCAGAATCATGTGCTTAAATTGAAGATTGGCTTCTCAGAAACATTGATCAATCTTCTAGTTCATGCAACGGTACAAGATTTATTCTCACTCAACTTGGGAATTGTGTATTAGATGGTAAATTTATATATCTCTGGCTCCAATATGGGCTAGAAGATATTTATTCCTCGCATGATGTTAATTCCTTATGATTCAAAGCTGCCATTTAAATTTCAAAGGAGGAAATATCCTATATTTCAATATCTACTACATATTGGTTTATTCTTTCAAACTCCATCCTTTAGCCATGGGCAGTTGTGTGTTGCAATCTCTAGAGTTTGAAACAAAAAAAGGCCAAATTTTTTTATTGCTAACAAGGAAGGGCAATTATCTATGCTCAAGGAAGTTTTTCAAAATCTATCATAAGCAAATACTATGTTCCAAACTATGAATTGAAACATACATTAATATTTAGCAAATTTTAAGGAAACTTTATCTTTATAACTTTTGCCTAGCTGTATGAAGTACATTTATGTATACTTTAATTTCTATATGATAATGTTTCTTATTAATTCAAAATATATTTTTCTTGAATTTAAATCAAGAAAATTGTAACTTTTTTTTTTAAAAAATGTAAAATATAGTATTTTAAATTTCAATATGATAATTAATGTTTATTCTTACTCATAATTTCCAACTATAGATTGATGTCATGAGTGATGCTGTGAAGACTTTGCATGCACTGCTTATGTACCTTATCCTAAAAATCCTTCTTCTGTATATTGCTCTAACTTATGTATAAGTTGCTCTTTTACATTGTCAATATGATAATTAATGTCTTTTATGCCTCATCGTAATGTCCGACTAAAGATTACTGTAAAGAGTGATGCTATGAAGACTTTGTGGGTACTGCTCATGTATCTTATCCTTAAAATCTTTATTCTGCATATTGATCTGATCATGAGCACTAACCATGTTCAAACTCATTAACAGTAAGCATGTATAAATTTAATTATCTAAAGTTAATGCAAGCTTAGTTGTTAGGTACACATATATCTTGCTCTTTTTGCATCAATGCACCATGTAAAAGATTTTTATATAAGACAAGACTCATATCTCAAAAGAAAAGACCTGAATAGTATGGAGTGTTTATACCGAAAGCTGGACCAAATACAAATAGAAGGAAGTCCTGTTCGGATAGATCTCACTCATGAAATACACCTCACCCCTTTATATAATACAATTTGGGCTTTTCAGTTCTGGGTTGCGTAGCAAGACTCTATCTCAAACTATGACGTTAATGTCATTCAATATTTTTGTTGATTACTTTGTTCATATAAATTAATCCCAACTACATTAAATTTCTATCATTTATCTCATAATAATATGTATTTTATTGTATAACAAACCTTTTAATGTTATCTTATATTTTTATGTTAATGATTTAATTATTATATTAGAAATTTTTTTAATTTTTTAAAACTAAACTCACCTAGCATCGCACAGGGCAAAAATTTAGTATCTAACAAAAAAATTTCAAAGCAGTTGTATTTATCTCAAACTAATAAAACTAATCTTGATGTATTTAATAGAAGGCAAATTTATTATTCAACAAATTTAAGATGAAACATCCGATTTGAAATGATTGCATAATTTATTCCTTCCAATTACAAATCACTATAATTAATTAATTATAAAAGAAAATTTAAAATGCATTGCGTTTTAGCGTATTAAGCAAATAAGATGTGAGTAAGCTATACTCCATGGTATCTCAAGTGTGTAATGAAAAATGGAAAGAAATAAATAAAAAAAGATAATATAAAAGGAAGACTTTTAGAATGTTAGAAGTTGAAGAAGAAAAAGACTTGAGCACAGGATTAAAAAACAAAAAAGAAAGTCATCCGTTTCGTTTCCTTCGTTCTTTCTTTTCTTCGGTCTCCTCCGGCTTCCTTAGTACGGGAAGGGACTCAATCTTCTCATTCTCCATTTCAATTTTATTTTTCGATCTCGTCACCTGACCTGCCCTTTTCATGACTCTATCATCGGACCTCCTCGCATACTGAATCCCTCTCCGTCCAGGTACGTCTCGTCATCTCTTATTAAGCTTTTGCTTCTAGAATTGCCAGATTTTAGGGTTCTTTCAGGTTGTCACTGTTTTCCATTTCTTTTCTTTTCTTTTAAAAATAAGAATCACTGAGTATTTCGTCAGTATATGGTTGAGATTTGACTAACAAGTTCGTTCAAGGGCTCAGAAATTTTTTTAATTTAATTCTGAGTTCATTTGTATCTTGTTGCTGTTTCACTCTTTCTCTCTCTCTGTTGTTTTTGGCATATTCTCATTGAATTTTTTTAGCTTTTGATTTGGATATAAGGATTAAGAAATTATGTAGCTCGTGGAGCTTATCGCCTTTAGTCAGAGATTTTAGTTTTTTTTTCTTGGAAAATGGTTATGCTCCTGAGAAGTCTTATTATGCATTGATTTGCATAAAGGGAATGCTCTTAAATCTCGTCTTTGCGGGTTTATTATTAGTACTGTTATTTTTGTAGACTTTTTCTCCTTTTTTCGCAGCTTGCGTTATATGCATTTGGTTACCAGTTTTGAACAAAAAGATGATATTGAATAGTGTTTTTTTCCCATTAATTTTGATTCATGAAAGGACCTCTCTAGTCTGTGGTTTTTATTTGTTGATATTAACTACATCAGCTCTTTTATATCTTGTCATAAATCCAGAAAATGTAGTTGGAAGCTCTGGGGTTTCATGTCTTTTTGTGTGCATTGAACTTTACCTTTATTGCTGTAATTGAAGTTTATAGATTCAAATTCTAAAAACTTTTGTGGGTATATTTTGGTGTTAGTTTTTTTTTTCTTTTTTTTTTTCAGGTGGCTTAATTTACTGTTTCTGATGCTGAAGAAATAACAAGACTCGAAGCTTTTCTATTTATCGTGAAAAATGTTGGAAGGTGGTGCAAAATTCCCTGGAATAATAGACCTTAACAAACATAATAATAACTATTATGATTTCTCTCAAGGCTTTTACCATAAGCTTGAGGAGGGTACCAATATGTCAATTGACAGCATTGGGAGCTTGCAAACAAGCAACGGTGGAGGATCTGTTGCGATGTCTATTGATAATAGCAGTGTCGGGTCCAATGATTCCCATACTCGCATATTGAACCACCAAGGGTTGCGGAGGCGTGCCAATGATAACTACTCCGTTGCACAGAGTGTCAACCGTCGAGGAAGAGTCACACATGCTTTGAGTGATGATGCTTTGGCTCAAGCTCTAATGGACAGTAGTTCCCCAACTGAGGGGCTTGACAATTTTGATGAGTGGACAATTGATTTGAGGAAGCTTAGTATGGGTGAAGCTTTTGCTCAAGGGGCTTTTGGGAAACTCTACAGAGGTACTTACAATAGTGAAGATGTTGCTATCAAAATCTTGGAGAGGCCTGAAAATGATCCAGCAAAGGCTCAGTTGATGGAGCAACAGTTTCAGCAGGAAGTCATGATGCTGGCTACACTAAAGCATCGTAACATAGTTCGTTTTATAGGTGCATGCCGTAAGCCAATGGTATGGTGCATTGTAACAGAATATGCCAAAGGGGGTTCAGTTCGACAGTTTTTAATGAAGCGTCAAAACCGATCAGTTCCCCTCAAATTGGCTGTCAAACAAGCTTTGGATGTTGCAAGAGGGATGGCATATGTTCATGGCCTTGGGTTGATCCACAGGGACTTGAAATCTGATAATCTTTTGATTTTTGGTGACAAATCAATTAAAATTGCTGACTTTGGAGTTGCTCGGATTGAGGTGCAAACTGAAGGAATGACGCCCGAGACTGGAACATACCGTTGGATGGCTCCGTAAGATTATATAGTGACCTTTTTCTTTTGATATTAATTTTAATTTGCATTCTGATTTTACGTTTCTGAAATTTTGTCTTAACAAAAACTAGATAATTTAATGAAGGAAAGATTGGTAAAATTTTAAATGCTGCTAACAGACAGTTTATCTTATTATTATTATTTTTGATTTGGGAGTCACCGAGTCAACATCATGTTTTCTTTGTTCATGATCCTGTTGCAGAAATGGCATATACTGCTGAAATAGGAATTGTATTACTTCCTGATTAATTGTAGATTTTTAATGTACAATTTTTCTTTCCACTTCTGGTTAATCCTTTTCTTTTGTTGTTTCTTTTTTTTCAGATTTAGCTAAATATTTGTTGCCAGAATATTATTGTGACATAAATTCCTTTTAATCACATTCTTACATTGTCTTCTTATTGATATCTGTTGTGCATCAAGAAGTGGAGGAAAATCTCTATCTGTCTGTTTTGTTATGACTCAAAGGTTAGGACAGAGGAATGACTACACTGCATCAGATTAATATCATAGGAAAAAATAAATGGTCATCATGTATTCAGAATGAAGCTTGGGCTTCGTCTTTTATTAAAGAAGCAAGTTCTGATGATAATGCTAGTTCCAAAAAGTTGCCATCGATGAAGTTTCTGTGGGCATGACAGTTTAAACATGCTGATCTTGTTTTTGGATCCTACTTATTGCTTATATTCTTTTTGGACTATTTTGCTTTTCTTTTGACCTGGATACATTCTGTTTGAGGGCTGATGGGTTCTATTTAATGATGGTGCCATCAATATTTTTCTCTTGTCTATTTTCACTTGTGTTTTTGTCCACCTCCCGCCCATTTTTCCTTGATTGGAAAGTGACAGATATATTTGGCTTCCATACTACATAAACAATTAGTCTCAACTTAGAACATTTGACTGTATTAATGTGATAATCGTATGTCAGTGAGAAAAATGTACTTTTCATGTGTTTTCAGTGACTAGATGTATTTTTTTAGATGGGTTACACACTGTTGGCTAGTAGCTAACTCCTATCATGATAGTGATTAGTGAAGATTTTGATATTTGAGTTATTGAATCATGTATCTTTTGGTAAATTATAAAAGGCACCTCCCTGCTTAGGGGATCATTTGGCAAGCTTTGGGTATTTGTAGCTGCCAATTAGCTTTTGGTATCCTGAAGCAATGCTTAAAACCTATTGCTCATTCGTCACACATCATCCAATATCTACACGTATTTGTTTCAATAAAAAACCTTCTAATCCATGTCAACCAGAAGTTGGATAAGTCAAAATGGGCATGTGAGTGAAACAAGTTAAAAGAGTTTTGGCTTTAGAGTGACATTTTGATTTTCCATAGCTTGGTTTTGAGTGAGTAGGCAACCTTGTTGTGGCTTGGGGTGGGCCACTATGCTTGGGTAATGAAGCTAAGTTGTTTATGGCACTTAAAGGTATTTTATTGGGCAATTCTTTTGGAGTGAATTTTGTTCCTTGTATTTGGCTTTAGGTACTGAAAACAGCTGTATGTTCAGGTCTCTAATGTGTTTGATATTTGAATATTGGCATGATTTGGTAAGTTGAACTCGAAGTAAGGTAGAAGAGATGGTGTAAGATGAAGAATTTTTTTGGCTTCCCTCGAGTTTGATTAGAGTTAAGGAGAGATTGCAGATTAGCTCTCTCTGTTCATGTTTAAAGGAGAAATTATTGATTAAAGGATTCAATATGTAAATACGGCTATTAGAGATAAATCTTATTTGCTCTTTATTCTATTTTGGTTGGTTGATTGCTGTGTAACAGACCTGATTAAGATCCCACATGTGTTTCAACAGCTTCTGTCCTGTTGGCTCTTATACTCACTTAATGTGCTTTTAATTATCAAAATTAACTTTAATTGGTATTTTTTGTCTCTCCATTTTAAATTTTCTCCACAATGATGCTATTGATTTTGCTGCTGTATTTTGGTTGAGAACTTCGATGCATTGACTAGTTCATCTACTGACTAAAAAGTTAGTCTCTTGTCTAGTTAAGATTGTTCCATTTATTAGTCTTTGGCCTGAGAAGAATAAAAGTATAAAGAATGGGTTAGATTAGATGAGTTTTGACCTGCAAAAAATAGAACTGACCAATTGGTTTTGGGAGGTGAATATGGATTTTGACAAACCAAATTTGAAAGGTCATGCCTCATTTGGAATCTTAAACTATTAAGTTTTTTTTCCTTCTTGGATAACAGAAACCAGTAGATAACAGAGTCTTGCTTAAGATGGTTTGGTCATGTGAGGAGGAAACCATTAGAAGCCCCGGTGAGAAGAATTGATCAGATGGAGGATAGTCCTTTAAATAGACGTAGAGGTAGACCACTAAAAACACTAAGGGATATCATAAAAAAAGATCTTGAAATAAATGGTCTATCTGAAAGCATGGTCTTTGATAGAGCACAATGGCGTCGTTTGATCCATGTAGCCGACCCCACCTAGTGAGAAAAGACTTTTGTTGTTGTTGTTCTTGTTGTTGATAACAGAAACCAGTAAGATTTTATGCCCATAATATTTAGCAACCTGCATAGATCATGCCATGGATCAGAGCTT
The DNA here is from genome assembly GCA_023212625.1 of Styphnolobium japonicum. Taxonomy (NCBI): domain Eukaryota; kingdom Viridiplantae; phylum Streptophyta; class Magnoliopsida; order Fabales; family Fabaceae; genus Styphnolobium; species Styphnolobium japonicum. The sequence continues at coordinate 30,508,206 of JALBWW010000012.1, forward strand.
CACAGTTTACAGCCATCAATATCATATTGGTGTTATAAAATGTGAAAACTCTGTTTGATTATGATCATATCCTATTGCATGTCTGCAGTTTCATATGCATATCGTCTTCTAGATACTATCTTGTCTTGATGGATAACGGTCGTTGCATGATGGGGTTAAATGTTTGGGTTCTGTCACTATTGTTGTACATTTAATGTGCCTTCTTTTGTTTTTTCAACCACTTACGTTTTTTGGTCTGAAATAGGTTGCAATAATTGTTTGGTTTGGACCTTTGTATTTTAATAGATGTTTGATACTTATTGCATGTCCATTATATGTATTGGTACTGATAAACTATTTAAGTAGTTAATTTAACTGTATATATGCTATTATGAATTAGTCTTGTTACGGAAATGGCAAAATGGAGTCTATATGGGAGATTCTGAATAGTTAAGATTGTGAATAAAATATTTTATCAGAACTACATAATTTCGTTAATCCTCAAGCTGAAATGTTTTAGGATATATTAGTCATGCTGCTATTTACAGAGACAAGTGACAATATATTGTGATGATAAATTGTTTTTATAATTACTTAGCATGGTTGCTTTTAAGACCACATAGTTTTGGAAATTATTTATTCATAGAAAAAGAAAATTTATGGTGAAAAGAGGGGGACAAAAACTAGTGAGATAATGAAAAACTCATGAATGCAGCAAAGCTGGCCAGTTATCTACACATCAGAAGTAGCAACACCATTGAAAAAGCCACGAGCAGAACACCAAAGAGAAGCCATAAACATAATCCTATCACACGGTTTTGGTAATTGGCTATAACAATTTCTTTGTTAGGCCTAAGCAATCATCATTGCAATGATAAAATGTATGTATGACAACAGTTGGTGTCACTGTTGCTAAAACTTCCGAGTTTTATTAATTGAAAATAATAATAGTAATTGGCTACAATAATTTCTTGTCCTCAACAATTGTTATTACAACTACAGGTAGGATGCATGGTAATAGTTGGTGTAATTCTTGCTAAAACTACATAGTTTTACTATTGATTGTACAATTATTAATAAACTATGTATTTTTACGAATAGATATAACATATGACAACACCTTATTACCAGGACTCTATTTATAGTGGATTACTTACATAATCAAGAATGGAAACTTGAATTTGAATACATTGACATATAGCCTACATGAATGCAACTGGGAATTGTTGGTTGACCATGTATGTTTGAAATTTCTGCTCCATTTTGTTTATGATTGGGATGCATTATTTAGTTTATTGTGGTGAGGTAAGTCGTAGCAACCTGATGATGATAGGAGAAAACTAGAAGATTGATGGGTTGAAAGAACAATGAAACTTTTCCTGGAACTCATGTGGAAGGAACTGGAGTCTTCCACATTTATAGACATTGTTTTCCAATAACCTTGTTAGTTTTCTGTTGAATCTTGGGTATGCCCACAGGGCTTGGAGCATTTCTTGTTGATTAGATTCAGAGGCTTTGGTAGGAATGAGGAGGGAAAATTGTTTTAACGTTGTATTTTATATGCTATTCTATGGTGTCTTTGGTTGGAGGGGAATGTTTGGTTTTTTCTGGGGAAATCCTACCCTTAGACTTTCTTTGGGATGTGATACTTTTCATGGATTCTCTTTGGTGCTCTTGAACTGGTAACTTTCATGAAATTTCCTAGTTAGACATTCAGATTAATTGGAAAGCTCTTTTGTTTTAATGCTTTTTTGCCTTATCTTTTTTTTTTTTTTTTGGGGGGGGGGGGGGTTCTTTAAGAATATCTTATCATTTTCTTCCTTGCATTTCTTCTTTCATTCCAATAATATCCTTCTATTTAATGAAAGACCTTTTTAGCTGTCTATCTTTTATTAGAACTAGCAAGTACTTGATAACTATATGAAGATTTAATACAATTAATTGAGAACCCATTATTAGAGATATATGGATAGTTACATTTCCCAGTTGTGTAGGATAATAATCTAATCATGTCTGCCTCACTGAGTCGATGTTTCTGCTACCACCAAAATCCAATTGATGATTTATCATGTACTTATGGCTAATATAAACCTGCTTGTTTGAAGTGCTGAAATGCATAATTGGTTTTCACTGTTTTATATTTTTTATTTAAAAATGTATATTTGATGTGATACTTGAACGTGTTGTTTTCTGATCTGCTGCAGGGAGATGATCCAGCATAGGCCTTACACACAAAAAGTGGATGTTTATAGCTTCGGGATTGTTCTATGGGAACTCATCACCGGAATGCTTCCATTTCAGAACATGACAGCAGTACAGGCCGCATTTGCAGTTGTCAACAAAAATGTTCGACCAATCATACCCAATGACTGCTTACCTGTTCTCCGTGAGATCATGACAAGATGCTGGGATCCCAACCCTGATGTTAGGCCACCATTTACTGAAATTGTAGGAATGCTTGAGAACGCAGAGACTGAGATCATGACAACTGTTCGGAAGGCCCGTTTTAGGTGTTGCATGACACAACCAATGACTGCTGACTGATCCTGGGAAAACAAAAGATTAAGAAAGGTCATAAGAGCATAGACTGAAATTTGGAGGGACATTGAGACTCAGGTAGTAAAGGGTGACTATATAATAGCTTTGTGTATCTGTGTGTTTAATTTCTTTCTTCAGAAGAAAAAAAAATGAAAATCTTAACTGGAGACCTTTTGGTTATTCGGTTTCTATTACTGGATGTCTGTTCTGAATTAGTAAGAGGAGATTGTGTATGTAATACATGCATGCACTAGTTATGTATAGCTTTGAAAGCAAGATGGAATATGAGAAAATGGATGAAAACTTTTACTGTGTATGTACGCGCTTACACCACAATTAGAAATCGTCTCTTCTAAAACAGGTGGGAAATGAGCTTACGGATAATTTTTTTTTTTGGTGTATCTGCATGTAAATGACTTGACGACAACAACTACAGGGGCTTTGGATCAGTGTGGGGATTAAATTCAGCTAATAAAAGAAATTTCTAATAGTTTGGCCAATTTTGACTATCAGCCTTAATTTTTTTATATTAAAAAAATTTATCGGGGTGTTATAATGAAGAAAGTAAATTGATTTATTGGCTTTGGTACAAATGTAGACCACGTTTCGAATCCCCATTATAGGCTAAGCAGTTTTTTGGTAGGTATTTTTCTGCAGGTGGTACTCATTGGTGTGTCTCTCATTTCAAGTTGTTCTATGCTGACGTCAATCCATGCACGTCCTTAATTGAATTATGTTGATCTTAATGAATTTTCAAAATTGCACATCATACGGAAAGCAAACTCATGCAAACTACTTAGCGTGGTATAAATGTAATCTCTGATTGTTTTCGACCATGCTGTTCAAGTTTCTCCTCTCATGTATTCTCTAGGCTTTTACTATAGGAACTTGTAACCTATATGGTTTGGGCCAACACCTATTCGACATGCAACTTGGGGAGAATCCACACTAATACATTATCAATGGTAGCAGATGAAGCTCTTAAATTCCGGGTCGCACCTCCTAAAAGCTAATAAGTGGTCATAGATGAACCATGGGCCATCACCTCTAAGCATATTGGCAAAATCTCCTTCCAGCTCATACTTGACGTTTAAAAGTCTGAGCCAATATCTCTCACAATAGGTATTCTACAAGGGTTTCATAACATCTTAGGCCTCGTTTGGTGCACATGATAGTATAAGACCTAATAGTATAAGATAGTATAATAATGCTTGATAGTAGAATGAAGCTGATAAGTTATTATATTATCAAGTGTTTGGTCATTACAGTATAAATAAATTAATTATATACATAAATATTTATTATAAAAAACCCTTTTTGATAATATTTTTTTAAAAGATTAAAACAAAAAATAGCCTTCTTCCATAGAAAAGGTTGAAGTCCTCTTTTAAGAAAACTAGTAGCCTTCAAACATTAGCAAAATCAATAAATAAAAAGAAAAAATTACTATTTTGCATATCTTAATTTCATCTTTCCCACATCTTTCTTCATCCAAAGTTTCTTTTAACTTGTGCGTGCTTGTTCAATTGTCGTCATCTTGCTCGGGCTATCTAATATGGGGATAGCAAAATGCCCGCAACAATGGTAGCAATCGGAGAGCAGTGACCGACAACGAAAGTGACAGTTGGAAAATAATGGCTAGCAATAATGATAACAGTGATCAACAATGATGGTGGTGGTCGGAGAGCGATTGCAATGGTCGGCAACAATGGTGGTGGTGGGAGAGTGTAGCCATACCACTGAGATGCAGAGTAAGAGAGATGAATATCAGGTCATATAAGGGGGTAAGGAAAATGATAATGTTATGTGACTATAGTGGGATAAAAAGTTTTGACTGTATTTGATTATACTATCAAGTGAGTGTACCAAACACATACTAAGGCTTAATAGTATATGTTTATATTATTAGATCCTTCTTATACGATGCATTAAACGCAGCCTTAGTTTGGTATAGATCACATGTTTACGAGGAATTTTTGTCAAGAATCTGACAAAACTATTGTTTTAATTCTCAATCTTGAAAGGAAATTTTCTCTAAATGGATTTTCAAATTATTAGTAATTTGTATAGATCAAATGTCAATTTTGATGCTGAAAATATAAACATCAACGTCGAAAAGAAACTTGACAAAATTTAAAGGTAATGAAACTTAAATGACAGAATGTAAATATGCAAAGAAAGATAAATTGATGAGAAAAGTAAATGTGCAAAATGTTAAAGATAAGGAAATAGACGTGCGTCAAAGTAAATGTGCAAGAAAATAAATGGCAAGAAAGTACAAGGAATAAATATGTGCTTGAAAGTAAAGATGTATCAAATTAAAAGTGCAGGAAATGTAAAAGAAAGATGAAAAACATGATTGAAATTAATTATACTGAAATGTAAAATATATGAAATTGAAAGTAGAAGGCATATTTAAGCTTAATCATGTGATCCGTTAGACATCGAAGTGACTTAGGATAAGCCTTTTACAAATGATTGAAGGTTATTTATAAAAAAAGAAATAGCTACCTATTTCCTAAGAATCTGTCGTCTGATATATAAGTGTGTATCTAATTGCTACACATGTTTATTCTTCTAAATAATAAAATATATGTTGAATCATGAAGTTAGTTTCTCTTATTGGAATTCAAATTTAAATGTCTTCAAAATAATTGTAAGCAACATCATCTTTGTTTTGAATAATAATGAATTTGTAACTGCCAACACCTTGTCAAGTTGTCTAAGATCATCTTTAGAGAAAATATCGCAAGTGTTGATGCAAGTCACCATGTTTTTTTTCTTGACAAAATCCCATTTTGACACCAAATAGCACCAAACCTGAGTTATCTGACAATGTGAGACGCCTTTATGACATCACCATTGTGTCACATTTTTTTTTCCCCACCACCAACATACTAGTAAGAAACTTTCTTGTCACAAACCTTTCCAATAAAAGTTGTAATTGTTGTGACCTTTTATAAGTTTAAAAATACTTGTAAGTGCATGAGTCTTACCTTAGAGCAATCTTGCAAATACGAAGTTGATCCCACTTAGACTTAAAGTTAAGTTTTAAATATTAAAAAATTTCCCTAATCTAGTTAAATAAAAATTAATTAAGATGAAATAAATAAAAAAATAAAAACTAAAACAAATAATAAATCTAATTAACAAAATATGAATTGACTAAAGATTAGAATTTGGTAATGATATCTAATATAGACAATGCTAAAATAATTAGGATTTTTTCATCTCCTTAGTATATAAAATCTGACTACACAAACTGACTTTGAGGGACATTATCAGTACTTTCATTTGCTTCATTCTCTCCTCTTGTGCAACTTCTGTGTAGCTTCTTGTTGCTTAATTCTTGTGCCCACTACTCCTCCTATTTATAATAATTTTATTGGGTTAACAACTCTAATAAACTTCTCTTCTAAGATTTCCTATTTATGTACAAAACTCATTTAATGTGCAACTCTTCGGTAACATAAAAAGTAGATTTCTTTCCCTCTTAAGCCTTCCTAATTAATGCAAGATAAGAGAGAAAAGTCTTCAAAGAATTAGAAATTGATTCAAAATAGGAAACTTCTACAGCTAGGTCAATGATACCTTCAAGGAATCTTGCTAAAATCCTATAATTTTCACAGTTATTTAATAATTAATCGCTCTCAACAAATATTTATTAATATCTTCAAAAAGAAAAAAATAACTTATCATAGCAAATAAAAACCTATTTTTTGTCTGAAAAATATGTAATATTAGGCTATCATTAATAATCATTGGAGCATATAATATTTTCTTGAGTTTTCCTGTCAGTTATAAAAAGCTATAACACCTTCCTCCACTAGTTTTATGTCTAAATCATGTGTTGCAGTGTTCTAGTCTTCTCATGCTAGAAAACACGCTATTATAAGCCCTTGTGTTTAACTTGAAAAATTGTTAAATTGCTTTTCGACAATATTCTAATTCATGTTTCCATGTCTAATTCATGTTTCCAATCTTGAAAGGGAATTTCTCCCGATGTTTAGCGTGTCAATTTTACAGTGTCAAAGTGCGACAACGAATAATACTAGACAGATGATAAGAAACAAAACTAAAATGTAAAAGGAAACATATAAAGATCAAAAGACAAAAAAGAAGGAAAAAGAACCTGCATAAACATAGAATAGTACAAAGAAAAGGATTGGTGCCCGAGATACCGTGGCAACCCATCTGAACTTGGACATAGCGTCTGTTTTTTTTTTTTTTTTTTTGGGTGTTTTGAGGTGAACAACCCAAGTGATATAAAGGAAGAGGGAAGGGTACCTCATCGTTCCTTTCTCACTTTAATAGGACCCTAATGGACTGTAGGGTACCTGACCCCAAAATTTTTCATTCAGTTTTTAACGTTCAAACACTCAATTTCTATTTTTAAAGATCCAATTCAATCACAAACATTTCAAGGACCTAACTGAAGAATGGGTCGAATTTCAAAATGAGAAGTATATTTCATCCTTATATTTATTGATTCTTTTCCGCGGATGTTGAGTGACTAAGCCATACTGCTGTCTGCCATAGAATTCAAAGGAAAGCCAATTTGCAGCACGGTAAAATATTTTTTAAAAAATACAAACTTATCACCGTATGTAATATAATTATTAGCAAAAGAGAGAAACATGAACTAGTAGCTGAACTCAGATCATAACTCATTGAACAGTCATTATTACTCAAAATGTTGGACAATGCAATATAAAGAAATGCATTATGCATACAAGAATACGTGGTTAGGGTGAAAAAAGTTGACAAAGCCAGACCACACGGCCGAAGATCCACTGGCCCAGATATAAATTTTCAACTAGTGACGTTTCATTTCCCGAAATATATTTGCCACCTTTGGGGATAATCTTGGGAGGAATTTGAACAGCTGTATCATAAAAACAAGGGGTGATGCGCATTAACAACTAAAAAGTAATTGAAACAAGACAAATTCCAATAGCTGTATACAAAAATGGAAATGTTCAGATTCCTAATAATGGTTATTCAATACAAAAGCAGCATGTTTTGCAGATTGCTCTACTAGATATCAAAAACAAAACAATCTATCCTATCAAACAACTTTCTTTTAAGTTTCCGAGGGTGAGCCTTGGCAACAGTAAGGTTGCTATTTTATAACCTGGTGGTTACGGGTTCTAGTCACAGAAACAATCTCTGTTTACAAGGGTAAGGTTGCGTACTTCTAACCCTTGCAAGACCCCACAATGGTGAGAGCCTCGTGCATTGAGCCACCATAATTTGCAGTGTATGCCTATCACAATATCAGGTAAGAGTGATATGAAGTCCGAGGATCAAAATATCAGGAGAGAGAGATCTGAAGCCAGAAGTTAATTGATGACATACAAGGGTAAATGCCATTTTAGGAATGAGCAACACTCCTGACACCTAATTCCTTTAGAGGAGGGTGAAATACTGAAATCATTTAAGTTCTTAGTTGGAATGTAGAGGTTTAGGAGATCCAATGTTAAAGAATTACAGCACATGTTTTCCGTGTGTTAAATTACACATTTCCATTTCCTTTAATTGCTCCTCTAATTGCTCCTCTAATACTCTCTGTAATTTCTCCCTTGATTGCTCCCTGTAATTACTCTGACCCTGTAACTGCTCTGTACATAATGAGTCTGTCACGCATTGTGATCATGACATACAAACTTTTCTCTTTCTTTGTGTCTAGTTCTCTCTTTCTAAACATGGTATCAGAGCTTTTGTTGCTCTGATTACCTCCACTCCTTTTGCCCTTATGCGACCAATGACTGGTCACGGATCAGTGAGAAGAACGACCGATAAGGGTCATTGTTTGTGGGATTGCGATCCAGTAGAGATTGCATAATTTGCATGTAAGTGGTGGCAATGGTGGTTGTTGGTCTGGGTGCTGGACTGTGGCAGATCTTGAGCAAAATTTTTGGGGTGGCCATATGATGTTTTGATAATATTTAAGGGGAGGTATGCGTAGTTTTCTAAGTACTTCTATGGAGTTTTAAAAAATTTTGGGGTGGCCATGGCTCCCCCCAGTTCCCATGAAGATCCGCCCCTATCGATGGTGGTGAATTCAATGTGAATGCTTAAGCCAAAGAATGATTTTATATCTCTTAACACTAATAAGTACAAAAAATAAAAAGGACATGGAACCAGTAGCATTTAGCAGTCACTAAAGATTAGAACATACCCAAAGTTTCACGCATGCATCAATGATAACTGGGACAAGGCAGATAAAAACAGTTATAGCAGACTGATCAACTTCAAGCCCATAGTGCTCGACAACTATCTCTAGCAAAGTTTGCCAACCAGATTCAGAATGATACCTGCAGGCATCCCAGTATGCAACAAAAGCAATCAACGACATGTGACAGAAAAAAATTAAAACAAAACAGGCTAATTAAACCATATAGGAAATCCTGCAAGGTAAGTAGAATGTTATATTCCATCAAAGGGTGTTAGTACCCAAAAGAGAAGAAAAACTACAACAATTATCATATGTGAAATGATTTAACCATATGGAGGGTAAGTTTAGTTACTTGTAAAATCAATATTTGAGTAAGCTTCTTGTTAAGAATAATAACATGTGGTAATTGTGTAAAACGTGTAAGAATACTAAGTATCTTTAGTATCCTATAACTGCTCCTAGAATTTCTCATTATGCATATATAAATATCATGGCGCCTGACACAACTGGGTCATGGCCTATCAATCTCTTCCTTCTATTTTAACATGGTATCAGAGCCAGGGTTCTAAATTAGAGAAAGAAAACCTCATTTTTTTTCCGTTTCCTCAAAAAAAAAAAATGTTCCCCTCTGTTTCCCACGGTTCTGCTGAGTTGAAACCTAAGCATGTTTCTTCCTTCTTCCCCCATATGATGCAGCCACACTAGTTGTTGAAAGAGTAAAAAGAATACTAAGTCAGATAATGTAGAAGTCCTAGATTCTAGGACTTAGGATAAGATAACTGTGAATGTTGATAAGATAAGGTAGTTTCCTATTTTTTCGGATGTAGATAGCTAACTCCTTGATTCACATCCTACCTCTTCTATAAGAGAGGACTTTGTATCCTGTTTTTATCATTACTTAGAATACAACAATATTATTTTTTCCCCCTTTCAACTTGGTATCAGAGCAGGGCACTAAAACCCCTAGTTCTGCTCCCAAACAATGTCTGACGTTAACTTTGGATCAACTCTCCCTGAGGTTAACTCAGGTTTAGCTCTTCCTGCATCAATAAACCGGATATAACCAATTCTCACTCAGTTCATATCACCTCAATTCGACTGAATGGAGCAAACTTCCTTTGATGGTCTCAATCTGTATGCATGTACATCTGCAACAGAGGAAAGAAGGGTTATCTAACGAGTGAAGACCCAAGGTATGATACCTAGGATGCTGAAGACTCCATGGTCATGACAAGGCTAGTGAATTACATGGATGAGGATATCAACTCCAACTACATGTGCTATCCTACAGCCAAAGAACTATGGGAAAATGTGAACCTGATGTACTCAGATCTAGGTAACAAATCCCAAGTTTATGAGTTAACCCTTAAGCTGGTGGAGATTCGGCAAGGAGGAGAAAATGCCACCAAATACTTTTAACACTCTAAAAAGGGTGTGGCAGGACATGGACCTCTTCCATGACTATGAATGAAAGTCAACTGTAGATGTAAACCATTATATGAAGCCAGTGGAGGAAAACAAAATCTTCAAATTTCTTGCAAGCCTTGACATTAAACTAGATGAAGTTAGAGGACAGATCATTGGCAAGACGCCTCTTCCTTCACTTAATGAAGTATTCTTAGAGGTAAGTAGGGAAGAAACTCGGAGGCATGTCATGCTTGGGAAACGAGGAAGTTCAGATTACACCAATGCCTTAGCTGCAGCATATGCATATGTCAGCGACAATGTTCCCAACCAACGGTGGACTGATGAATCATCTCGGGTGTGGTGTGATTACTACAACAAACCACGGTAAACTAGCAAACTGGAAAAGCAGCAAGCAAGGGAATAAACCCAGCTGATTCCCTCCTACAACTCATGAGGCCCGAATCAAGCCCCTGCAGTAAAGAGCAACTTGATGTGAAGAATGCCTTCCTTCATGGCGATCTACAAGAGGAATTCTACTTGGAGCAACCACCAATGTTTGTTGCTCACGGGGGAGTCAGGAAAGGTTTGCAAGCTAAAGAAATCCTTATATGGGCTGAAACGGTCACCAAAGGCCTGGTTTAGTACAGCAATGGTTGACTTCGGTTTGAAGAGGAGTACTTATGATCATTCAGTGTTTTACAGACAGTATTCATCACGGTGCATTCTTCTTGTGGTGTATGTAGATGATATTGTGATAACTAGAAATGATATTCCTGGCATTCATAATCTTAAAGACATTCTCCATAATCAGTTTTAGACAAAAGACTTAGGGGAGCTAAAATATTTTCATGGAATTGAAATGTCTAGAAGTAAGAAAGACATTTTCCTTTCTCAAAGGAAGTATGTGCTGGACTTCTTGACAGATAGAAGACTCATAGAAGCCAAGCCATCTGATACTCCCAAGATGGCAAATGTGAAGTTGAACAATGAGGATGGAGATGTATTGGAAGATCCTAAAAGATATAGGAGAATAGTAGGAAAGCTAAACTACCTTACTGTGACAAGACCCGACATTGCTTTCTCTGTAAGTGTGGTTAGCCAGTTCATGTCATCTAGGATGTAGTTATTCATATATTAAAATACCTCAAAGGAGCACCAAGTCGTGGAGTTGTGTATCAAAACTGAGGTACATGTAAAGTGGAGGGATTATTTAGTGTAGATTGAGCAGGATCACCAATTGACAGGAGGTCTACAACTGGATACTGTGTTTTTGTTGGTGGTAATCTCGTATCTTGGAAAAGTAAGGAGTAGATTGTAGTGTCTCGCTCTAGTGCTGAATCTGAATATAGGGCAATGACATAGGTTACTTGTGAACTCATACGGATATCTCATTTATTGGAAGAAATCGGTATCCTATTGAAATATGGTGAGACAACCAAGCTGCTATACATATTGCTAATACTCTTGTGTTCCACGAGAGAACGAAACACATAGAAAAACTACAACAAGGGTTGATTTTGTTGAAGCATGTTCGAACTGTAAACTAGTTAGTTGACATCTTCATTAAGTCCTTAGTAGGGAACAGGGTAAATGTTATATGTAACAAGCTGGGCATGATTGATATCTATGTACTAGCTTGAGGGGGAGTGTCAAGAATAATAACATGCGGTAATTGTGTGAAATGTGCAGTGTTATCAATGGTGGATGGCGGCAAGCCAAAAATCTGCCATGGAAATATGGCGGATGGCGTTGCGGCAAATGGCGGAAGCATGGCGGCCATGTTAAAAAACTATAAAATATACTACAAGACCTGCATACCCTAAATTATAATAATATAACACCTTATATCTAGTGATCCCTCCCTTTGTAACCTAGGTCAGTCCTACTAGGAGGTCTTGGTGAAGCTTGTGCAACTTGTGAAGTCTCTTGTGCTGCCATTGTCGTATATCATGTAAAAGAAGGAAAAGAAATTTAAAAACAGAAAACAGAGGCACAAACAGAAGCATTCTCACAAAACAGAGGGTGGGTACCATGGGTTATAGGGTTAAGGTGTAAAATCTGGTTGGGTGGATTAACGGCTTATTTGGGTGGGTGGGTGGATGGGCTTATCTGGATGGGTGGGTTAAAAAAAAAGAAAGAGAAACAGAGCCTTCGGCTTCGCACAAAAAAAAAAAAAAAAAAAAAGAGACAGAGCCTCTTTGCACAAAACAGAGGCTCAGAGGTCTGCATTTACCTGTGAAGAGAGTTGTCGGAGACAGCAGCAGCGTCGCCGGAGATGTGCAGCTCTCTCTCTCTCACTTTCACTTTCGCAGCTGGAGACTGATTTGTGGGTATCGTCGTGTCTAATATATCCCAAAATACCCTTCAAAAAAGCCAAAAAACCACTTTTTCCGCCATTTCAAGCCATGCACCGCCATACTGCCACACCGCCATGGCGCCACCATGAACAAGACACCACGCCATGGCTTTCGAATGGCGTTTGGGTGGATTTCCGCCACCGCCTTCCGCCATGGCGCTGCCATGGCCGCCATTTGATAACACTGGAAACGTGTAAGGATACTCAGTATCTTTAGTAACCTATAATTGCTCCTATAATTTCCCATTATGCATATATAAATATCATGGTGCCTGACACAATTGGGTCATGGCCTATCAATCTCTTCCTTCCATTCTAACATTTCTAAAGGAAAATAATCTTCTAAGTACTTGAGAGCACAACTAGCATCGTGTTTATCTGCTGCAATTGTCGTTTAGTTTCCTAGACCCATTGATTGATCAAAAGGGGATTAAACAACAATTTTATTCATGAAAATTTCTCTTCTAAATTTTAGAATTTCACTTCTATGGCTCAATACTCAACTTTCTCTTGGGGAACTCACGTTTTCTCTCCCTTGTGGAACTTCATTTTCTTTCTCTTTTCCTTCAAACACGTGCTTATCATAGAGACTTTTTTGGATTTCACCCAATAGCTTAAGCTTTTAGGATGAGAAGTTCTTAGACATTGATTAGAGCTTTACCATGTGGCTTGGATTTTGATTCTCATCACTCCCATTCTCAACAATAACATAAAGTTTTAGGCAAGGTAGTAGTGATGAGCTTGTGTTTTGTGCGCACTGCATGTTCAATGGGCTTTGATTTGACACGGGATGTTAGAGACACTAAAACTTATCATGTGGCTCTAACCTAAAACCTTAAGCTTCTAGGGCAGGTGATCCTCTAACAAAATGAAATATTTCATTTTCTTCCTATTTATTTTACTTGAAAACATCATGTGTTAACTCAACTGAAAAGATCTTGCTTAAAGCTGCAAGTTTTTCATTAGACTTGGGTCATAATTCATGCTCTAAATAAGAAATTAGGGATAACAGATTTCCTTTTCAGGTGGCATTTTTCTGATTAATAGCCACATGAAATTTTGAACAGTAAAAGGACACATTTGCTAGTAGAAGAATTTCTTCTGTTAATTCTGTTCAATTATATTTTAGTTCTTCCATAATATGGGTCAAGGAGTTGTTTTGCATAGTTTGTTACAGAGTCTGTCAAATCCTTGGGTAGCCCACTCTTGTTAAGTCATTTTACACCTTGATTTGATTCTTTTTAAGCCAATTCAACATGGATTCTTTTTCATTAAACACCTTTTAAAAATTGGCAACACAGCAAGAACATTAAATCCATGTGAAAAGCGAATTCCATCCTCTCATGAGTGTCTTTCAATGGCTTAAACTTGATGGATTCAAAGAACTCTTCAAGGCTGATAATGACTTCAAGCCCACAGCCTGTTGTTGACAAACTTCTATCTCTTGAGGCTAAGTAGAAAGCTAACCATTAACACCAAAATATTCCCTTTCCACATTCATACAAAATGTGTTTTCTCACAGTATTGGTACTTTTTCTAATGCTATGGTACTTCTTTTGAATACATTGGTACTTGGTACAAGTGAAATCATAAGCAACATCAAGAATTCATTAGAAACCAAGTTATGCTGAAGGGAAAGCAAATACCAAGTTGCAAAAGGAAATTACCCTAGGAATATATCTGTGATAAGTATAATTAGAAACGCCTTCCCAGTATCTGAAATATTATTTATTATTTTATAACCAGTAAATTTGAGCAAAGCTACCTGCACAAAAGGAGCAAAGAAACAAAACGAAGGATAAATAAAAGGCATATTTTGGATAAAAGTACATAATAAAATATTAGTAAATCTCAACAATTAAAGTTGGAAAACAAATTAGGACTTCAAAATAAGCAAATGGCATCATCTTTAACTGATAGAAAAATTAATTTTGTTATAGGGACTTGAAAGATAGTAAAATATTACTGAATTGCTTGAGAGAAAAACCTCCCATCCTTGTGTATTTATTAACAAAGAATCACAAATCAGGGCCTTAATTTTAGGCCATTGTCAGATATAAAACCATTCATGAACCTCTAATTAACAGCTTAAGCTTTTAGGAGAGTTGGTCATTAATATAGTATCAGAGCCTCTATGACCAACTGGTCAAGAGTTCAATCCTTGCCACCCCCATTCTTCTAAATAAAGTTGAATTTCAGCACAAGGTAAAGTGAGTCTGTGCATTGTCCATGCTTCAAGCCCAAGGGGCTCTTGCGTGAAGGGAAGTGTTAGATATAAAACCATTCATGAGCCTCTACCTACCGGCTTAAGCATTTAGGAGAGTTGGTCCTTGACAGCCATAATCCTAACCTTAATCTTACCATGGTCCTAGCCTTAATCTTAGTAATCCTAGGCATAATCTTAGGCTCAAAACAATCTTTCCTATTTATAGGCCAACACTTAATTACAAGGATCTACAATAATTACTAGATATTCAACACTCCCTGTCAAGTAGGAAAATATAAATCATATTGGCTTTACCATGTTGTGCCAAAGAAGCCTCCTTAATGATATGAACGTTATTGACCAACAAAATGCACCAAATAGTAGCATAGATTGCACATTGCCATAAAAATTTGGCATCTTCGCTTCTACCAAAACCATTAAAGCTAGTCACCAAAAATTGGTCCAATGACTTAAGGCACACCTAACATTCACCAAAAAGGCCGAACAATGTATTCCATACAGAAACAAAAGCAAATCAATGTAAGAATTAAGAACAAATGAGGAACCAATTCCAAACAAGCACCATACATAACACACATATAAGGGGAAAGAGACTTATGTGGCCTAAGACCTGTAATATGTCATTAGTATTAATTCTATTTAGCACCACAGTCCAAAAAAGTAGGACTTGACCTTAGATGGAGTTTTGGACTTCCAAAGGGGTTTATAAAGATGCAAAGTAACTCTATTCAATGAATAAGTTAGGAATTGGAAAAAGATTCTCCATATTTTCTATTTGCGCACCTGGTTATAACAGTTCTCATTACTAGCTCAGATATTTGGTTGTACTTGTTTTCTACAAAATTGTGCTCCTAGGTGACAAAATGTGACCCCTAGTCTCTCCTCTTTAGTTTCAAAAGATGTTACCTTCTTTTAAACTACATTTTTCTATTTGCGCACCTAGTTATAACAGTTCTCATTGCTAGCTCAGATATTTGGTTGTACTTGTTTTCTACAAAAGTGTGCTCCTAGGTGACAAAATGTGACCCCCAGTCTCTCCTCTTTAGTTTCAAAAGATGTTACCTTCTTTAATCTACATTTTTCTTTCCAGCATATCTCTCTCCTAGTGATTTTGAGGATAACTTATTACCTCATTTGATTAATATGATGGCTTATCTACTTCTAATTGCTTCATTGCTTTAGACTCTGTGCCAGTTCCTAAGTCTGTTTGAGAGGCTCTTGCTCACAATGGGAGGCAATAAGCTATGTGTAGAAATAGATTATTTCTATTATTTTTTATTTCCCATTTTGTATATACTATTGTACTATTGTACTGCATAATTAGTATTATAAGTAAGACATCATAGCATAGTGATATTCACTAACTCATTCATCCATCCTAGGGTTTCCTTATGATCCTCTCTCTCTTAACATGGTATCAAGAGCCTAGACAGGAAAACCTTTTGTTTTTTAATTTTTTGGTCGTCATTTCTCTCTCTTCGCGGCTGTCCACCTGAGATCTACCCACCTTCTGTGGGTTTCAGCCCAAACAGGCCCCACCACCATCACTGTCGGCCTACTCCTCCTACAACTGGAGCCGTATCGTCGCCAAAGCACTGACATACCGCCCAACCAGAGCTGCTCCAGTCTTGCCTGATTTAATGTGAGAGCGCGTGAAGGGTTCTTTTCGGCCTTTGCTTCCTCCGCCTGGCTTGCCATTCCTTTTCCGGTCAAGCCCAGCCCTCCCTACTGCCTATCGTCGTCGTGTTTTGGTTGTTTGGCTCTTTTAGGCTGTGGTTTTCCCCTCTTGGATGTCAGATCCACTTTTTTCTTCAGGTTTGCCCTATGTTTTTGCTTATTTTTGGGATGTTTGGCTTATCTATACTGGTTACCCTTTTTCTAGGCCATTTCGATTTGGTTTTGTGGCTTTTTGTTTAATTTTCCAGCTTATTAAGGCTGTTTGGATCTTTGGGCCTTTGCCATGTCGGTCTCCTATTCAACCGAGAAGACTAGTATTTTCAGTTCTGCTATCTCTGGCTCTTCAATCATCACCATCGAGCTCCTTAATGGTGGCAACTATGCCTATTGGGATCAAGCAGTTGAATTTGTTTAAGGGACAGCGGTATTCTGAACATTTCACCAAAAAGCCTTCTAATGTTCTTGTGGCTGATAAGGAAAATTGGGAGGCCATTGATGCTCAACTTTGCAGCGTTCTCTAGAATAGTATTAATCGTGAACTCCTTCCGCTCTTCCGCCCCCTATCAAACCTGCTATAAAGTTTGGGAGAAAGCCAAATTGATGTATACTAATGACATTCAGCGCTTCTATGTTGTCATATCCGACCTTCTCAATATTCGGAAACATGATCAGACTATGTCCAACTATTTGGGCTATATTCAGACTGTTCACACTAGATGTGTTAAGCTTTTCTCTGTTAATGCTGATATGAAGACCAATATTGACCGGCTCTTCATGCTGATCACATTGGCTGCTTTGCCCTTAGAGCTTGATCATGTTCATCAACAACTATTGGCTGGCTATTGCTTCTATTCCCTCTATGGAGGATGTCTTTGCCCACCTGCTTTGGGTTTCCTAACCTGTGCTTGTCTCTGCTCCACCTATTGGTGAATCCTTTGTCCTTGCTTCCTAGACCACTAATACTCGTTCTGGCAATCAAGGCAGGGGTAAACACTCACATTGCACTTATTGTAACAAGGTTGGTCATATGCGTGAACGGTGTTTTAAGCTACATGGGAGACCCCCTCACATTGCTAATGTTGCCCAAACAGACTCTCCTGCTCCTGAATCTGACCCCGCGACCTTGCCTCCCGTCAATATCTTTGCTACTGATTATGTGGGCTATCTTGCCTATCAAGTTGCTCAGACATCTACCTTTGCCTCTATTGCTCAAACTGGTAATTTTGTTGCTTACCTCTCTCATTCCTGTATGGGTCCCTGGGTTTTGGATTCTGGTGCCTCCAATCATATTTCTAGTAACATTTGTCTTTTCTCTACTCTTAGTCGTCCTCTTTCTTTACCTATGGTTACTTTAGCTAATGGCACTAAAACTATGGCTAAAGATCTTGGTCAAATTTGCCCCCTCCCCCCTCTTACCTTGATTTTGTTATTTATGTTCATGGTTGTCCATTTAATCTTACTTCTATTAGTAAATTAATAGGTTCCCTTAATTGTTTTGTCACTTTCACAAATCAGTCTGTTCTTGTGTAGGACTGGGATACGAGATGGATGATTGGCGAATGGTGTGAGTCTCAGGGGTTGTACCACCTTACCTTGCCATCACCTCATGTTGTTCTTGCTTCTACTATCTCTCTTTCCATCCTCCATTGTCGCTTGGGCCATCCCAGCATCTCCAAGCTTCAGAAAATGGTTCCCATCCTATCTTCCGTGTCATCTTTAGAGTTAGTCGTGTCAAGTTGGCAAACATGTTCGTACTTCGTTTCCCAAGCATGTCAATAAACGGGTTGCGTCCCCATTTGAGTTAGTGCATACAGATGTCTGGGGTCCTAGTCGGGTCCCCACAACTTTGGGTTATCAGTATTTTGTGACGTTTATTGATGATTTTTCCATATGCACTTGGTTATTTTTAATAAAGACTCGAATTAAGATCTTTTCTGTCTTTCAATCTTTTTGTGCCGAAATTCACAATCAATTTAATACTTCTATTTGGACTCTCCATAGTGATAATGCCCATGAATATTTCTCTGGTCAATTTACCTCGTTTATGTCTTCACAGGGGATCCTTCATCAATTTTCTTGTCCTCACACACCTCAACAAAATGGTGTTGTTGAGTGTAAGAATCATCATCTTATCGAAACAGCTCGACCTTAAATTTTCCATAATCATGTCCCCTTCAAGTTTTGGGGTGATGCGGTTCTTACTGCTTGTTATTTGATTAATCGGATGCCATCGTCTGTGTTACAGGACCAAATTCTTGTATCTATTTTATTTCCTTCTGCTCCCTTATATTCTCTTCCACCCCGTATTTTTGGATGCATTTTGTTCATGATCTAATCCTTGGACAAGACAAACTTCATGTGAAGTCTCTCAAGTGTGTCTTCCTTGGCTCTTCTTGACTCTAGAAAGGATACTAGTGTTTCTTTCCAAATTCCAACCGATATGTCACCTTGGCTGATGTCACCTTCTATGAGGAGTGCTTTTTCTTCTCCTCCTCTTCTTTGACTAAGTCTTCCGCAATGTCTAACGTCCTTCCAGTTCCTTTCATTAGTCCCCTTATCAAGCCTCTACCTCCTCGTCCTCTCCAGACGTATCACTGTCACTCACATCTTGAGCCTTTGGTTGCTGCTCCTGTGGACTCTAGCCCTAAACCAATGCCTTTATCGCTCCAGGTCCTGTCTCTTGATAGTCCCCTGTTTTCCATTCACAGAGGTATTCGTTCTACTTGTAACCCTCATCCCATTTATATCTTCCTGAGTTATCATCGTTTATCCTTTCCATATTTTGCTTTTGTCTCCTCTTTGTCTTCTGTTTCTATTCCTAAGACTAAGGTGAGGAACTTTCCTATCTTAGGTGGCAGCAGGATATGGTAGATGAAATGAGCGCCTTGCACTCTAGCAGTACTTGGGAGTTAGTTCCTTTGCCTCCTGGAAAGTCCAAAGTTGGGTGTCGAGGGGTCTATATTAAGGTTGGTCCTGATAGATATATTGACTGCATGAAAGCTCATCTCGTTGCTAAGGGTTATACATAGATCTATGGCTTCGACTATGGGGATACCTTCTTGCCCGTTGCCAAAATTGCTTCTGTTTGCCTTCTTCTTTCCATGGCTGCCATGTGCCATTGGCCTCTCTATCAGCTTGACATTAAGAATGTCTTCCTACATGGTGAACTTGCTGAAGAAGTCTATATGGAGCAACCACGTAGTTTTCTTGCTCAGGGGGAGTCTAGATTAGTTTGTCGTCTACATCAATTTCTATATGGCTTGAAACAGTCCCCACGAGCATGGTTTGGGCAATTCAGTTCGGTAATTCAATAGTTTGGCATGATTCACAGTGAGGCGGATCACTCAATTTTCTACCGACATTCTTCCCAACGTCAAAGCATATATTTGGTTGTATATGTGGATGATATTGTCATCACAGGTAATGATGAAGAGGGTATCAGCCGACTAAAGCAACACTTGTTTCACCATTTTCAAACCAAGGACTTTGGACGCCTTAAATACTTTTTGGGTATTGAGGTAGCTCAGTCCTCAACTAGCGTTGCAATCTCTCAAAAGAAATATGCTCTTGATATTTTAGAGAAGGCCGACTTGTCAGACTGTCGTCTAGTAGACACACCTATGGATCCAAACGTCAAGCTTTTACTAGGATAGAGGGGGCCATTGTCAGATCCTGGACAATATAGGAGACTCGATGGAAAGTTAAATTATCTCACCATCACTCGGCCAGACATCTCATTTGCTATGAGTGTGGTAAGTCAGTTACTACAAGCTCCATGTGATAGCCATTGAGACACCGCAATCCAAATATTTAGGTATATCAAAAGAGCACCAGGTCAAGGACTTCTATATGAAGACAATGGCCATACTCAAATTGTTGGCTTTACAGATGCAGATTAGACTGGTTCTCCCTCAGATAGGCGTTCCACCTCAGGTTATTGTGTGCTACTTGGAGGCAATTTAATCTCTTGGAAAAGTAAGAAGCAAGATGTTGTTGTCAGGTCAAGCGCAGAAACCAAATATCGAGCCATGGCATTAGGTATATCAGTTCCTACAAGCTCCATGTGATAGCCATTAAGACACCGCAATCCAAATATTTAGGTATATCAAAAGAGCACCAGGTCAAGGACTTCTATATGAAGACAATGGCCATACTTAAATTGTTGGCTTTACAGATGCAGATTAGACTGGTTCTCCCTCAGATAGGCGTTCCACCTCAGGTTATTGTGTGCTACTTGGAGGCAATTTAATCTCTTGGAAAAGTAAGAAGCAAGATGTTGTTGTCAGGTCAAGCGCAGAAACCAAATATTGAGCCATGGCATTAGCAACATGTGAACTTATTTGGTTGAAAAAGTTGCCTCAGGAGTTAAGGTTTAGAGATGTTAAACAGATGCAACTGATATGTAACAATCAAGTAGCCTTGCATGTTGCCTCAAGCCCAGTTTTCCATGAGAGGACCAAGCACATAGAAGTGGATTGTCATTTTATCCGAGAAAAGATCTTATTTGGATGCATTGCTACAAGCTTCGACAATTCAAATGATCAATTAACAGATGTATTCACAAGCTCTCAAGGGTCCTCAGATGAGCTATATTTGTAACAAGCTTGGTGCATATGACTTATATCCTCCAGCTTGAGAGGGAGTGTAGAAATAATTTATTTCTATTATTTATTTATTTCCTATTTTGTACATACTATCGTACTATTGTACTACACAGTTAGTATTATAAATAAGACATCAGAGCATAGTGATATTCATTGACTCATTCACCCATCCTAGGGTTTCCTTATGATCCTCTCTCTCTTAACACTATGCAAGAGGAAATGCTGGCTTTTGAGAAGAATGAGACTTAGGATATTGTTTTGCTTCGTTCAAATAAACGTGTCATAGGCTGCAAAGCTAAGATCCTATATGGTTCTAATTAACAAACCTGAAAGCATCCCAAATGCTTGAACCAAGAATTACAAATAATTGTAATCAACAAACCATCTATGTCCTCTAGTTTGGTCTCTTGAAGCATAACTATATCTAGCAAAGCTCAGGATATAACCTCCTTGCCCTTCTTTCACTTCTTGACACTTTCTCTCAAGGAATTATTCTCTTATAAGAAAAGAAAATGTCTTTGTCTATTACAAAAAGTATAAGTGTGTCTTGGTTATTCACAACAGTTAATAGTAATATACTGCAAAGTAACATTATGATATTTAGGGTAGAAAACAACTCCAACAATATAAGAACTGGTAATACATCAAAACATTTAGCAGAAAGAAAATGGTAAACTTACTTTACTCTTATTGAAGTATAAAAGAATAAATAAAGAGATCCCATAAACCGTATCTGACCATATGTTGGCAAATGCTCTGCGATTCTCCAGTCTCCACTCATCTCTCAACTCTAATCTGTTGGAGCAACAAATAGAAGGGCAATAGGTATAACAAGTATATAACAATCGAAGGTCAACAAACTACAGATGGGTGAGCACAAAATCTAGCAGATGTTAAAGCCTAGCCAAAGTAAAATAAAAAAGCTACAGAGAGATAGAAGGAAGAAGATAATTGTATACGGGACACACCTACACACTAACTTGATATTAGTTAGGCTCCCTATTGTATGTACAAGTATAGTACAACTAGTAAAAGCCCAGTCCAATAACACTCAATGCACACTATCATGGTAGGACTCTCTTTAACACTTCTCTCAAGTTGAAGCATAGATGTTGATCATACCTAGCTTGTTACTAATATAGTCTACTTTGTTCCGGTTGAGAGCCTTGGTAAAAATGATTGCAAGTTGTTCTCTAGTTTGCACATGTACAGTGATGATGAGTCCTTGCAGAATTTGCTCATGAACGAAGTGACAGTCAGCTTCAATGCTTTGTCCTTTTGAGAAACACAGGATAAGCCAGGCGAAAGCCAAAGATTTTGAGGGGTTATATCAATCTTTAGGCACCCAAAATGGGGAGAGAAATATATACAAACTTACCAACGGAAGAGAAAGGAAAGCAAGACATTTTGATCAAGTGAAATGCGTTAAGAATGAAGATGGAAAAGTATTGGTAACTGAGCAATATATCAAGGAAAGATGGAGGAGTTCCTAACACCACAACTTGTTTTACATCTTAAATAACGACTCTTACAAAATACCATAACAACAAACCAACAAGTCCAGGACTAGATCGATTCTCTTTTTGCCCAAAGCCTTCGCTAGTTCACTACGTCTTTTATAACCCAGAATGCAGGTGAAGAATGCCATGCAGGTTCGAAGGAGATAAATAAGGGCATACATTCAAGGACAAGAAGTTATACACACACTCTTTAGCATGATTGGCTTTTTGGACTTTCTTACAGAATTTATGTTCCATTTAATGCTCATAATCTGGCTACACCTACAGTAACCAGCACAGGGACAAGAAAGAGCACCATTCAACATGATCAAGCAAAAGAAAGAAGGGTTGATCTTACGCTTTATGCCTTAATTCCCACCAAATCTCATCATCAGAAAGAGGTGGAGATTTACCAATCTCTACCTCAAGCTCAAATCGTCCTCTCTCAGTTCTTAATTCCTCAACTATTTCAAGTTTTTGATGTCTTCTCACATCAAGCATTTGTGCTGCAAGTGGAACGGTCTTCACATATCTGTCAACAGCATATAGTTACTTGACTAGTTATAAGAAAATTTTCAATTCACAAAGTTAAAACGAACACTCAAATAAAAGATGAACAATAAAAAATGGTAATAGTCATAGTTTTTTTTCCCCTCCTAAAATATAACAACAGCATCAGCTGCATATAAAATCATCAAAACCACAAGCCATTAATACTGGATATTCAAAGTTAAAATGATAATTCTAATTTTTCTTATTGTTAGATTAGACCAACTCTCCCAAAAGCTTAAGCTGTTAGGTGGAGGCTTAAGACTGATTTTATATCTACAACATGCCTCATCTTGCAAGATCCATTTGGCTTGAAATGTAGACAATGCACAAGCTCACTTTAACTTCTTTTGAAATTTAATTTAATTATGAAGAATAGGGGCAGCAAGGATCGAACTCCTAACCACTTGGTCATAGAGGCTTCGATATCATGTCAAGGAAAAACTCCTCCTATTAGGTGGAGGCCCAACAATGGTTTTATATCTCTAACAATGGTATCAAAGCCTCTGTGACCAAATGGTCCGGAGTTTGATCCTTGCCCCCTTCCCATTCTTCATGATTAAATTAAATTTCAACAGAAGGTAAAGTGAGACTGCGCATTATCCATGTTTCAAGCCCAAATGTCTCTTACGTGAAATGCCGTGTTAGAGATCTAAAATCATTCTTAGGCCTCTACCTAATAGCTTAAGCTTTTGGGAGAATTGGTCTTGAACACAAATACGTTTGAGAACAAATAGTGGGTCAAATATATTATTATTTATTGCATGTTCTGCCAATCAATGTTAAATATTCAGTATTACTGTTATTATTGGCTCCTTTGTTTCCGTATGTGGGAGACAAGTAATGTCAGAACCTTTATTTTTTGTGTTTAGTAAGAAAAATAATTTGCTTGAAAAGAGGAAACATGGGGTACAAGTAAATACGAGAAGAAATCTGACGCCGAATCTTCGTAACTCAGCACTTGTAATTGTGCACGGTGCTGTTCTAGGCTGTGACAGTACATGTGAACAGTAACTTCGAGTTTCCGGGGACGTTAGGCTATTGCAAGGGAAAGGATTTAGGGTTGTGAAATTGGGTAGGGTAGTCGTGCCAGTGTTGATCTCTATATGCTGCAACCTATACCCACTGAGAACCACACCATTGGTGCTAGTCTCTAGTAATTTACCTCATTCCCTTTCCAGCGACATTGTGAACCATCGTGTCTGGTTGTGCATCACTACAGCCCACATATTTAGTTTCTGTTTGTGTAGTAAGCCTAATTGCACATTGTTTTAAAGGAAAGAATTATATTCAAGCAAGCCACTAATTTCAGTTGACACTATATACTTTGGAGCTGTATTATGAGATTAGCTATGTCTAATATCTTAGGCTCTTATTTTCTCAGATTGTACTTATGGGTTCATAGTTGGTAGGCAATTCATGACACATGATAGGCCCTTGCACACTGAGGTTCCTTAGCATGGGCATTTGGCAACCTATTATTTCCTTAGCATGGGCTTTAGCTTAAGGGGAAGTGTTAGCTTAAATCTCCTTGTCACTTTGGATTTTGATACTCTGTCTTTTGTGTCAATGGAGTGAAGATCAAAGGTCATTGCTTTATCAAGCATTTAAAGATAAGATGACATGTAGAATCAATACTACATCATGTGCTGCTCTGCTAGTCTAATATGGTTTTTTATTCAATTGCACATTGTTTAAAAGGAAAGAATTATATTCAGGCAAGCCACTAATTTCTGTTGACACTATATACTTTGGAGCTAGCTGTATTATGAGATTAGCCATATCTAATATCTTAGGCTCTTCTTTTCTCAGATTGTACTTATGGGTTCATACTTCGTAGGTGATTCATGACAGTCCCTTGCACACTGAAGATCCTTAGTATGGGCGTTTGGCAACCTATTGAATCTCAGATTGATCTCATCATTTCAGCAGCTGCCTCAATCCATGTACTAAAATTTTGGCCTTGCCCACTAGAGTTCCTCATCATGAGCAAATCCATTACAAGCCTATGCCACTTGCCATCCTCCTTGTCCTCCAAACATATCACACATTTACAAAAGCACATGCAGATAGAAGCACACACTTACAGGTAATATCTATTTGTGCACATACCTTCAAGCATTTTAGCAAAGCAGAATTAAAATTCTGCCAATAGAAAAACATTTCATGAATTCAAATGAAAAATATTAGCTTCATGTAAGAGAGTTGTTTTCCAACAATTACCTGTCTAAAAAAGGCATGAGTATATAGTCATGAACCAGAAAGTCCATTGCCCAAGGTATAAGAATCAACACAGCCAAAAATTTAGCCTGTAATAACAAGTTCGGTACATGGAATTGAGTTATTGATAAGAGAATATATTAAACAAGCACTAGCATATCATTCACTTGGTATGACTATATGGAGGCTGGATGGTGATGTTTGAATAACTCCCAAAATGAATAAGTTAAATATAATGATTAAATATTTTGATTGGGATAATTAAATTTCTCCATCTAACACATACACAGACATGCAATGCATATCTCTTCAAACACCAGGGATATAATGCTAAGTAATAACAGTCTTTATTGTAAGTTTACGCATTCAGACTTCATGATTATGAAATTCCAACTCCAGTGGCATTGGCTGGGCTTAGAGTTCCTGCTTTCCCTCAACCCTTCTTACACAAGGGTAGAAGGTGCCATAGGCGGTAAAGCTATTAGCTAACAATGGGGGTTTTCTTTTTATATATAGAAGAAGAAAATTTATTAGAAAGAAAGAAAGAAGTGACAGTACAACTGGAGCTAGGATAAGATGTCCTCCAGAACAGAAAAAGGAAATTAAAAATAAAAAGGAAAAAGAGAGAATCAAGAATGCAGCAAGGCTTCCCCATCTCTCTGCAAATCAGAAATGGAAACTCCTTTGAAACATCTATGAGCAGAGTACAAGAGACGAGAGAAAACAGGACTCTCAATAATATTATGATAACGTGATGATATGTGATGTCTTAATAACACACTAACCTAATACACCTATTTATACTAATATTCTAGGAAGTACAAGTGTTGTACAACATGATAAGACTCTTAATATAATAATAATGATTTAATTTTTATCCATTATCTATGTAAAAGTTTTTCACACTATCATATAATCATTTATGGACACATCATTAAGGGTTTGTTTGGATGACAGAATTAGAATTACAGTTCAGAATTCTAATTTCAATTCTAATTCTATGACAAGAATATTAATTTTTATATTTGGAACAAATAAAAAATTGAGACTTTAAAATTGTAATTCAGAACTGAACTAAACTTTTATTATTTGAATAATTTATCAAAAAATTATAAAAAAAATTCAATAGTGTTTGCGTTACTAGATTACAGCGGTCGCAATGGATACCAAACCAAAGGACGCCATTGGCGATAGTGATCGAAGGAGGCTGATAGCGACTGTGATCACAGGATGCCAGCAATGACGTTGGCACCGGCATGGCTAGAGACAGCGATTGGAGGAAGCAGACGGCAATTTGGCCATAGCACACAGAATGATGATAGTGATCGGTGGCCGCCGCCGACGAGACTGGACAACATCAATGATGATGGTTGATAGAGGCAATAGTTGTTTTGAGTTTTTAACTTTTGCCTTTTAATATTCCAAAAAATAAAAAATCCTAGTACTTGGAATTATAATTTTAAGGTCTAAGCTAAGAATTGAGAGTGATATAAACTAATTATTTTTTCAATTCCATGGAATTGGATTCAGAATTAGAATTCTAATTCTAATATACACACCAAACAAGATAATTGTAATTGGGATATCCAATTCTAATTCTAGGATTCAATTCTAAGCCCAATTTTGTCAGCCAAACGGGACCTAAAAGAATTTAACTATGACAAAAAAAATTCAAACTTTTTATATGATGTGTTAACAAATGATTGAATCATAGTGTAAAAAAATTTACATTGTAAATAAAAATTAACTCTAATAATAATCCTAATATCCTAACAATTATGAGTACAACTTAAAGCAAAGAAAGGGAGAGAAACAGCCCCACCCTTGACAAATATTGTTTCGTCCCTTTTTTTCTGAACAGAAATTCCTGAAGAGGAACTCTTCAATTTTAGAGTGACAAACCAAATCATCTCAGTTAAAATGAAAAAATCTATTTTTTGGGGTGTACCAAACTGACCCTGTAAGTGTATTTATTTTCCCCCGCATAAATCACAAGTCACAACCATTTCATAAGAAGAAACAAATGTACTTACTGAATTTGATGAGGCATACTGGAAAACACGGTCTTCATAAAGCAAGTCATCATCTTCCCCTCCAAAAATCAAATACCTAACAGACTCTACCAGCCCTCTTTCAGCGGCGAAATCACGAGAATCAGCTCGCACCTTCTCCCTATATTCCTTCATCCCCTGGTCCCAATCTTGACTCCAAGAAGAGCTGTTATCTTGATTAGTCCCATCCAAAAGCCAATCCTCCCATTTCCTATGTTCTTCGTTCCTCGTATCTTCTTGGGCTTCCCTTAACTCTATAATTGCTTCAGCTCTCTGCTTCCATGCCTCAAACTTTTCATCCTCAGATAACTCCTCTGTGCTTGGCCTTTCTGACTCACCCTCAACCATATCATCATCCTTCAAACCAAGCCAATTCCCATCATCTTCGAAAAAAAATTTCTGCCACCAACTGTTTTTCCTTGAATGGCTATGCTTTTCCGCTTTTGAGATAAACCCATTAAGCCGCCTTGGTTTACTGCCCAACTGAATCACAAAATTTGATGAACCATGCGAAAAGAAAGAGTTCCAAAGCACTTTCTGATCAAAAAAGATTAAGTTGTCGCAGAAGACAATTGAAGTGTTCATTAAGAACATGAATATATCCCCACATTTTCAGTTTCTCAAAGCAAGTTAGCACCAGAAAATCCTTGAAATCCCAACTGAATGCTCATTCTGCACCGTGACAAACAAATAACACATTCAATTCATATCCTGGAAGAAAAAAAAAATCCCCAAAATCCAAGTGACGCCTTACCGCCTCTCCTTATTTATTCGTCCACACAAAATAGAAGACATAGCAGAGCAAGGGAATTCCACAGTACACCTCAGCCTTTGAGGGTAACATTACCCCCAAGCCAATCATGGCTATTGTTCCGCCACGTATGAATTTAATTTTCGGATAGTGGGGATGGGAGCCCAAACTCGAAAAGAATAAAGAGTTCAATTTTGATGCTATGAGCCTATGATAAGTAACACAAATGATTTTCTTTTTTTTGAAACGATAGGTAACACAAATGATAAATAGTACGAAAACGGTTCTCACGAAAAACCTTGTGAATTTATCAGCACCCTACATCATGGGTTTTTATTTATTTATTTATAATTTTTAATTGTTGAATAGAAAAGTAAAATGCATGAGCCACCTCATTGTATTAAGTTTCGTAAAATTGACAAATAGCGATGCTCAATAAGTAAAACATTTTTACACTTCTATTAAATCCGATGTTATTATATCAGTAAAAAAAGAGTATGACAAGAATAATTATTATTATAATTAAAACTTTAATCATATAATAATATATGATTAAATAATAATATAAAATATTTATATTAAAAGTATATCAAAATTAAATTAAATTAAATTAATAATAATTGTACGTAATATGAGTTATGTACATGTGTTTAGTAATATTGTCTTTTAGCTCTGTCCAAATTTTAATGATCAACGTGTGAGTATCAAATTTAAAAATATACATTTGCGCAAAACTTCATATGTGAAATAGTGACTACAAGACATTGTGACAAAAACATTTTACTAAACGTAAAAAGGCAAAACAAGCTACACAGTAGACAAAATATGCACTATTCCACCGTAATCTAAATATGCGCCAAGAGGAAGGATTTCCTCCACTTCATCTTTGGGAGTAGCTCTCCCATGGTGTCATGTGTCATGATCCAATCTTAGATCATAATTGGTATAAGTTAAGTTAATTTAACACTTATTTAATTTGATAAGTTTAACAAAAAATACTGATAAATTATTATCTAAAAAGGATTTAGAAATAAATTATTAAAAAATCAACAGAGTCTATCTTAAAAATTAAATAAATCAAAATTTAAATTTAACCTAAAAAGTAATAAAATTTTTAAAAATCATTACAAGCATGAGTTTCTCATGCACTATATATATATATATATATATAACATTTCTAATGGGCTATCAAAAAATTAGTAGAGCCTCTCTTAAAAACTAAATAAAATTAAATTAAATTTTAACCTGAAAAATAATAAAATTTTCAGAAATTACCACAAGTATGAATCTCTCATACACCAACTATATATATATATATGAGTGGGAATCCATTTACTCTAGGAATAAGTCTTGTAAACTTACACCGTTGAATAATTTTTCGTAAAATTATTATTTTTTCAATTTAGTCGTTGAATCATGTAATATTATCATGAAAATTATGCATTTCAAATTTAAGATAGATTTGACATTTATAGGTATATAATCTTATAGATGATATGTACTTATATTTTAAAAAGTATATTATACGTTAAAATAAAGTAGTTAAATGAAATATCAATTTATTTTAAAATCATATAAAACTTTATAAACTTAATTTACTTAATGAGAACTTTCAGTCCACCTGTTAGATTTATGAAATTCAAAATTTATAAAAAGTTATTTAATGGAGTATGTGTGTCAATACTTACTCTTGGAGTAAGTGGATCCACACCCATATATATATATATATACCCTACTAGAATCAACCTTATAGAAAATGACATAATTAGGATAATCATACTATATACAACTCAAAAGAATTTACAACACTATCTCCTATAGTTACAAAACACTAGAATTAAAATACAACTATAATCAATAGTAAGGTGGAAATTGTTGGTTTGTGTGTTTTGATGATGAGTCCATAAATTAAGATTTTGAGCATATGTTAAGTGATTTGATGAGCCTGTCAAATTTTTTATTGATTGATTGTGATTGGTAATCATTAAAGTAATTGATTGTTCAATTAAGGACATTATTACTCTGTTAGTTAAATTACATTAATGTCTTAAGCTCCTACCAATATATGGAATCAAATTTAAATTTGAAAGAGCAAAAAGGATTCAATTTTTCATACAATAAAATAGAATAAATGAACAACATTTGGCAATCAAATATATGCAAAAACAAAATAAATGAGCAACCACAGAACAAAGAAGCGATAACAGAAGCAAAATGAGTAATGACTAGAATGAAAAGAGCAACTTGCTACAACTAAGAGTGTGATGCACGAAAATACTAAGAGAGTTGTTCTTGATTCCAATCACTCCAACGGCTAGCAAAAATCAAGAGAAACATATTGTCTACAAAATAAGACCTCTCTGAATGATCAATTTACTTTGCTCACTCAAAAGAAATGAGATTGACATTGCTAATCGATTTTCATCCCTCTTGTGTGCTTATCACTTGTTTATCCATTCTAAAGAGAAAGTTCTTGTAACATGTTATAGCTCATCTATAAGAGCATGAGAGTTGATTATTTTTGTTCTAATGAGAAAAGGAAGATAGTGTGAGTAACATTTTAGGAACTTCCTTTTGAACTACGTTACTCTATTTTGGGTTGAGTTAGAGGAATGTTGAATGTAATATCCTTGTAAGCAAAAACATAACTGAAATTGAAGAAAATCTCAAGCTTCTTTTGGGATTGGACGTAGGTTGGCTAAACTAGGATAAACTATTAGTGCACATCTCTATCCTTATCTCTTTATTTTAAGTTCTTCATATTATCTTCTTGCATTGCATTTGATTTTAATTGTTAAAATTCTGTCATTAAATAATCTGAGAACCAATTCACTCCTCTATTGGTTCTCACAAAAATCTACCAACAACAATAACATGTCTAGGGAGAACAACAATTTCTAGGAACCAGCTACTCAACTCTCTGATAATCTGAATTAGAAATAAAATAAATATAGTGAGTCACATAGACTCAGTGAGGGAATAATAAATGAAGTAAACTGGAAGGGAAAAAATAACTGCACAAATATTTAAACTTTCAAATAACCTCTGAATATATTGATTGATATAAATAAAATTTATAAATGAAACTATTATATCAAATACTTTCTTTTCTCCAAACTGTGCTTAAACATAAAGTTCTTAAAAATTTATAAGCATTAATAGAATAATCCATATGGGTAACACTGAAAGAAGTATAATACACGTTGGAGAGTTAAATCTATCCAACATGTCAATTTTCATGATCATCTCAAGTCAAGGGCTTTGCCTCAGCCGACTAAATCTCATGGTTAAGGCTCGCTCACCCTACAACCACTTAAAAAGACTACGGGCCCTCTCACCCAATAGCCAAACTGAATCAACTTGCAATGTCAGGTCTATCTATATCTCTGTATCTACTATGTGCACATAGGCCGTTATATCTCTTTGCTAACGACAAACGATGTTTTAACATGTAACCCATAATATATTCAAGTGAGCTTTCACTTTAATCATTATAAATGACAACTCAAATAATTTATAAAGTCAATAAAACTATAGTTAAAATATAACTATCATATAATTTCATATTTTCAAATATGAATTGAAAACGAAAATATAATTTAATTGCCCTTTTTATAATAAAATTTCATTTGAAGAAAATTTAATATCTCTTGAAAAGTTTGTCTCCCTAATTAAAAAAGTTAAGATGTCACTAAGTAAATTATTCACTTACAGAAACAAAGAACTAACTCAATTATCCCCAACAACTTTCGTGGAGACAAGTTGAGTGGTATCTTGTGAATCTTACTACAAATAAAAATACTTTAATAAATTCAGATAGGTCAATGAAGACTTATACGAAGTCACAATAATAAAAGATCATATTTTTCTTAATTTAACTTACCCAGGGCTTCTAAGATTTGTAAGTTCTTCCAAGAAATATTAAATTTGAATAATGATCATTTCATGTTATTAACTAACATGAGAGAGTCATGTTAGAGAGAGAAAGACACAAAAATAAAATGAGAAGATTATGGTAAGACCCATCAATATTTGTGTAGAGTTCATTAATTGTGTTTTTGTGTCTTTTTCTATCTAACATGACCCTCTTATGTTAGTGAGTAACATGAGTAGATCCTGATCTATGAAATTTCTACTTCAATTTAACTCTAAAGTCTCTAACCACTTTTTAAAAAGTATCATCAACCTTTTCTTTGTTATCGTTTTCATAAAATATAAAGTTACCAACTAAATTTTTAGAGCTTTCATGGCTAAAGGATGATATAAAAACAGCAAAATCCAAAATGTATAACTTACATTAAGCCCTAAAAATAAGTGAGTATGTTGATTTAATGAAAGAAAAAAAAATTAATGATTGGCTCAAAAGAGAACTCCCACGCAAGCTACAGAGGAAGGAGAAGATATTCTTCTCTTCTGTGTTGCCGACCATGATTTTAAAAGCATGCTTATCCTTTTTTTTTTTTTTATAAAAAAAGTTAAATGTAGAATTCTTAAAATGCCCTTAAAAGTAATTTTTATTCCCATACTATGCAACCGTTACAGAACTATTATGCTTGAAAGGTAAATTGAGGAAATTATAGTGTACCTTCATTGTGCGTGTAAAGTGCCCTAACTTCATTGTGTGTGTGTAAATTACTTTATTGTTTCTTATATTCATGTATTGCATCTTTCTTTTATCCTTTTGATGAATACTTTGCATATGAATCTAAGTTTCCTTTTCATGTTGTATCTCACCTTTTTCAATGGAATTATTAATTTTGATTTAATTTTAATATATTGTTAATGTAAAGTCATTCAATCATATATTAATATATCTTTACGAGTTAAACTTTCAAAATAATTGTTATGATGGTAAAACTTATTTAATTATTTGACAAAATATGATTAAATAACCATAAAAAAACTTAGATAATGGATCAAAATTAAATTCTATTAATTTAAAAATAACTAATAACATAAATTTTAAGTAAAAAATCAATAATTATTCCCATTAATATCAATAACATTCAAAATGGTTAATTAACCTTCTAAATGATCAATTTATCATTCATCTTAACATATTTAGGTTTGAGCTTGCCTGCATAGCATACTCCCCCATTCCCTTCTTTCTCTTCATCTTTGATCTAGGTTTTATGCATAGTAGGGTTTTTGATTAAAATTTATGCAGCCTCTCTCCTTATATCAAAACCTACATGATTGCTAGACTTTGTAAACACTTTTTCATTAAAAGATTCACCCTTCTTGCATAAAATGTGGAACAAGTTGCTGCACTTTTTTCTGTACTTAGATTTGAATTCTTTGGGATTAAAATAGCAGCAGTCTTAGATTTAATTCTACGCAAAACGGTGGGAAGATAAAAAATAAATGTGAGGCAGACATTAATAACGGCATATGGTCGAATTGGTTCACACAAAAATGTCCCCGCGGGTACCGACAGAGGAGATAGTTCAGATTAATTAGCAGAACCACGCCATATATCCCTATTAAATGCATGAGAATGCTTATGCTTCATCGTTGATAGTAGTTACCTAAGAGTACTTCCATGTTTGCAGTTTTGGTCCAGATAGTAATAAAAAAACTTAATTGTTTAAGAGATTGTACTAGAAATACTAGTACCCAATCAAATTGACAACAAACTACATGACTTTCATCACAAAAACAGAAGCTACCACTTTCTATCTCTCTTTGAGTTCCTGTTCAAATTGAAGCAACTTTTCCCGAATAGGCTGTAAAAATAGCTTCAAGTCGTTGCATATCTCTATCTTATCTTGATGCAAGAGATCCCTTCCTTCACTTAAGCTCACTTCCATCTGCACAAGAAAATTCACCAAAAGAAACAAACAGATCATCTAAGCAAATCACTGGTCATAATTTTAATTAAAGCAGAGATGTGATTTATACATGCAAACGATAATCCAACCGATAAAGTAACAATAAAGCTTCTTTTCTGCAGACATAGAAAGTCACCCCTCATGCTTAGACAAGTAACAGCAGGTATTTTACTGAGAGCAGGCAACATTGCATTTTAAGCTCTCTGAAAGTAAAGGACAACTGCCTGTGCACTTGGGTTTGAAAATTACATCCTAGACTGGGAAGAGTAATGTAGGAAAGCAGAAGGGTTAGGATTTCATAGAAAGAATTAGGGTTTTCTTGGGCAGATTAGGTTTAAAATTGTTGGATTCAGGGGTTACTGCAGGTAGGTAAAAGCAAGAGGGGTTTGCAAACAATAGAATGTGTTTAAAGGGGTCAATTGCTGACATTTTAGGTGCTGAAAACAGTACCTGTAGGATTATTGTTTACAGTTGGATGGGTTCCCGGAAAACTGAAGGACAAATCCACTACTGAGAATAAGATTTACAGGAACACCATGCTGGAAGAATAGGTAGTTCGAACCCTACTATTCAAATCAGAAGATAAATGGAAAGAATCAAGCAAAACTAAAAGGTTCTGCAGTTCACAAGATTCTACGCCAGTTCACAGGTTTGGGCCTTGCTGTTTATGTTTGCGTCCTAGGAAGTTTCTTACCCACTACGCATATTTCTAGTGGTTTGCTGCGAGTCTTTCTAACAGTGTATCTTCCTATCATAGCACTACCCCAGAAGAGACGAGGTCCTTAGCGGTGGCGCTCTGCCCAGCAAGTTCGGCAAGCCCTCTCCTCAGCCCCTGGTTAGCCCCAAACAAGTAGCCCTTTCCGCGGAGGTAAGCATAATGCTTTAATACCAATGATAGAATATTTAAACCAAAGGGAAAACCACACCCCAAAAGCTAGCTATTAAGCAATGTTGTTAAAGCTGGACTCGACAGTGAACCGGAAAAGCTTTCAATTCAGGTTCAACCGGTTTAACTGTTTGGTCGAACCAGATGATGTCATAGTTACATATTAAATAAACAAATATATATATATATATATATATACACATGACTCATAACACACATTACCAATAATAAAATGCATAATAAAGATTTGGGGTTTTAATTATCAAGTCTCATATCACTCTCAGTTGAGTAGTTAAGTAATTGGGAACAAGGTATCAAATATCGTCCCGCAACAGATATTGCGGCCGCGACAAAACGGTCACGGCGGTGGCCGCAACCGCAACAGGGCGCTATAAGGTAGTTTTCTGCCATCACGCGCGAAAGCGGCCGCACGTAGCAGCGTTTCGTTCATATGGCCGTTCGCGTGCAGCGATTTGTCCCGTTACGGGTTTTCAATCCCATTTAAAATGAAAAATGACAGAGAGGAATGCACAACGCAACAAAATTCAACACCCTCAAATCTACTAACCTCTTTTATCTCATCTCTAAAGCTCAACGCCGCACCACCAAGCTCCCAAGCCAACAAAGATCTCACCTTCCGTAGCCACTCCGCCGCAGCGATCGATTGATCTGCTTCCGCCATTCAACGAGGTAACTCTCTTGTCCGTCCCGGCCTTGATCTCGCATCTCGTGGTGGGTGCCTCACCGATCATGGATGAAATGGGTGAGAGTGGGAAGTGGGTCAAGGCTGGACAGTTGAGCGTGAGGGTGAGTTGCTTTGGTGGTTGACTCATGGTACATTACGGGGAGAGGAGGAAATGGGTTGGGGGTGGCCACATGAGGGTGAGGTACTGAGGGTGAGCCGGTGGTGGTGAGGCTCTGTTTTAGTCACTCCAAAATGTTGGTTCTGCTGGTGCGTAGTGCGTAGGTGGAGAAGTGGAGAAAGAAAGGGATAAATAGATTGGTGGAGAAGTGGAGACCGTAGGATAAGCATAAGGGTGAGGATTTCTTATTAATAAAATAAATTATTGGGTAAATGAAAATTTGTGTGGGAAAGGTTGAAAATTTGAGGGAAAGGGTTGGGGAAAATGTGAGGGAAATGAAAAATTTAGTGAGATAGAGGGAAATTTTAGTGGAAGGAGAAAAGGGAAAAATTAAGTAGTATTGATGAAAAAAATTAATTAAGTGGGTGATAGAGTATAAACAAAATTAAAGATTCAAAATAAAAAATTGAGGGTGAGAGGAAATTTAATTGTTGTAAATTTATGGAGAACTTTAAAAATTTATAATATTAAATTATTGTTTACTTTCAATTAACTTGTTAATTAACACATTTTGAGAATTAGCTTGAAGCATATGTTATATTATTTATGCTTTAATTATTTAACTTATCTTTGATTTTTTTTAATTTGTTATATATTTGTTTATATGTAGGTTGATTAAACAATGCTACCAAGAGAAGAATTAAGTAGTATTAATGAAAAATTAATTAAGTGGGTGATAGAGTATAAACAAAATTAAAGATTCAAAATAAAAAAAAAATTGAGGGTGAGAGAAAATTTAATTGTTGTAAATTTATGGAGAACGTTAAAAATTTCAAATATTAAATTATTATTTACTTTCAATTAACTTGTTAACCAACACATTTTGAGAATTAGCTTGAAGTATATGTTATATTATTTATGCTTTAATTATATAACTTATCTTTGATTTTTTTTTTAATTTGTTATATATTTGTTTATATGTAGGTTGGTTAAACAATGCTACCAAGAGAAGAGTTAAGTAGTATTGATGAAAAAAATTAAGTGGGTGATTGAGTATAAACAAAATTAAAGATTCAAAATAAAAAATTGTGGGTAGAGGAAATTTAATTGTTGTAAATTTATGAAGATCTTTAAAAATTTATAATATTAAATTATTGTTTACTTTCAATTAACTTGTTAATTAACACATTTTGAGAATTAGCTTGAAGTATATGTTATATTATTTATGCTTTAATTATTTAACTTATCTTTGATTTTTTTTTAATTTGTTTATATTTGTTTATATGTAAGTTGGTTAAACAATGCCACCGAAAGAAGAGTTAAGTAGTATTGATGAAAGAAATTAATTAAGTGGGTGATGAAGTATAAACAAAATTAAAGATTCAAAATAAAAAATTGAGGGTGAGAGGAAATTTAATTGTTGTAAATTTATGAAGAACTTTAAAAATTTATAATATTAAATTATTATTTACTTTCAATTAACTTGTTAATTAACACATTTTGAGAATTAGCTTGAAGTATATGTTATATTATTTATGCTTTAATTATATAACTTATCTTTGATTTTTTTTTAATTTGTTATATATTTGTTTATATGTAGGTTGGTTAAACAATGCCACCAAGAGAAGAATTTCCAACGGGTAAAGCTGAAGGTGCACCAAGTGAAGATATTGGTTGGCACTTTGGAAGACCTGCACAGTAAAACTAGAAACAATATAGCCTGTAAATTTTGTGGTAGAATTTTAAGCCGGTGGAATTACTCGGTTGAAAGAACATCTTGCTCATATGCAAGGAGAAGTAAAGGGTTGTGCTAGGGTCTCAACTTTTGTTAGAGAAAATATGATGAAGCTTTTGTTGGATAGCAAATCAAAGAAAATAGATCTCGGGGAAAAGAAAAGAGGAATTTGTGGCAGCGCGTTTAAGAGGAGATGATGAGGAGGAGGAGGAGATTGAAGGTTTTCTTGATGAAGATCGGGCTATAAGGCAAGCTACTCAAGAAAGCATTATAGCACATAGACAATGGGAAGACAGGACAAAGATTTAGACAACAATGCGGAAGATTTGACTTTATTCATGAAGGTGGAGGCACTCTCATGGAGGTAGAAGTGGAGCTTCTCGCCAACAACAACCAAGCAATCTTGAGCGTCGGTTAAGGTGAGATGTTGATTTGGCTAGAAGTAAAAGTATGAAACAAACAAAAATCAATAAGGGAATGATGAAAACCCTAAGAAAAAGTTAGCGACAGTCTCTAAATTGATCATATATGAGCGTCTTCCTATGAACTTGTGTAATTCTCCATGGCTACACCTTTTACTTGATGAAGTCGCACGCTTAGGTCCAGGGGTTAAATGCCCTACTCCTTATGAGGTTTCAGAGGTGTACTTGGAAAATGAGTTTCAATCTATGAAAATTTATATAGAAGAACTTAAACCAACATAGAAGGAAAAAGGAGTGACAATAATGTGTGATGGTTGGACAAATAGCATAAATCACATGCACATTATGAACTTTCTAGTGTATTGCAAAGAACGGAGCAGTGTTTCTAAAATCTATTGATGCTTCGATGTTCCTAGTAGAAACAACGATTATTACTTCAAGCTTCTTGATAAAGTTGTGGAAGAAGTTGGAGAAGAAAATGTTGTTCGAGTAGTCCGATAATGAAGTTTCGCACTAAAAGTCAGCCGGTTTAAGATTGATGGAGAAAAGGCGACATCTTTATTGGTAGTCGCATGTGCGGCTCATTGTTTGGATTTGTGCTTGGAAGATATTGGAAGAAAGTCTAATGTCCAAAAAGTATTAGATGATGCAAAGAAAGTTACTTTGTTTATCTACAATCATATTTGAATGAAAATCTTATGAAGAAGTATACGGTGGTAGGGAAATTATTCGTCGGCTATCACTCGTTTTGCAACACAATTTTTGCAAGTTGAATCAATTGTGAAGCAAAAACAAGCTTTAAAAAATATGTTTGAGTCTGAGGAATTCAGAAAATCAAAATGGGGAAAGGAGAAATCAGGACCAGCACATGATGCTAAAAAGATTGTTTTGAGCAAAGATTTTTGGAGTAAGGCTAGTGACATTATAAAGGTATTTGAGCCAATTGTCAAGGTTTTGAAATTGGTGGATGGTGATGACAAGCCAACAATGGGCTTTGTTTATGAAGCGATTGGAATGAGCAAAGCAGTACATTCAAAAAAATTGTCGTTACCACACTCAATACAATGAAATCATTGACAAAAGATGGTTCTTCATGCATTCTGACTTGCATGCTGCAGGTATATCAATATATTTAATTTAATTTTAAACTCATTTGATTTTGAGATGCTAATTATTATTTATTTATAAGGTTATTTTCTCAATCCTCAATTTCAATTTGGAGTTGTGCATGGAAGAGACGTTGCCAGAGAAACCTTAGATGGAACCACAAAGGTTATAAGCAAATTGGAGGCAAACATTGATAATCAAATAAAAGCTATTAATCAGGTGACTAAATTTGCATTTAAGATCATTTTGAAATATATCATATTTTGTTTTTAAGAACCAAATTGTTATATGTTAATGATTAGAAAATTATAATTATTGGAGACTTATATGATGCATTTGTGCTTATAGTTATTACTTTTTCGAGATAAGAAAGAGACATTTGGTACCACACAAGCTCAAAGAGCTTGGTCACAAATGAATCCTGGTATGATTTTGTAATTTTTACTTTTTGATCTATACGTACAACCAACCTTTTACATTTTATTTTTATCAACATGCATAATAATGGACATTTCTTTATTTAATCAGCTGAATGGTGGATGATATATGGATCTTGTGCTCCTGAACTTCAAACAAGTGTGGCTATAAAAGTTCTCAGTCAAACAACTTCAGCTTCTAATTGTGAGAGAAATTGGAGTACTTTCAGTTACATTCATACAAAGACAAGAAATAGATTGAAGTATCAGAAATTATAGAAACTTGTCTTCACATATTATAACATGAGGTCGAAAAGGAGAAACTTTATGAGGAAAAGTCAAGAAGAAATTGATGATAGCTTCAATCCTATTAATCTTGATTATATATTCAGAAGAAGATCCTTTATCTCCATGGCTTGAGGAGAGAGAAGGACCATTATTGGATGGGATCCAAAACTCGAGAATGGCTCCTCGCTGATTCTGATGATGATGAAGGAATAGATGGTGGGGATGATGATGATAATGATGAAGGAATAAATAATGGATTAAGTCCACCAAGTAACAACCAGTTAGGCGGTGGTAATGCGAGAACAAAGTCAAGGAGGAGAAGAAGGATCATATAATTCTTTTCGGGAAGAACAACACTTGTGAGGCGTGATCAAGATTTAGTGATTCAACATAGGATGGATGTAGATTCTTCTAATGATGTAATTGGTGGAAGTAGTAGGGGTCAATCCGGTCGTCGGAAAAATAAAAGGCAAACGCTATGTTGGATGATTCTTCCTCATCCAAAGTGTATCACAATCCTTTGGTGATTTTGGTATTGGTGCATCATCCAAGGTAATCAAGGTAATTATCCACCATACTATCAGCATCCTTCTTATATGTCACATGATTACTATCCACTTATGACAGCTCCCACCATATTATCAATCTTCCATGAATTATCAAGAGCAATATCATTATCCATCATCAAATGTTTCCTATGATCAACAACAAATGGAACCACCAAGGAACTCGAGGATTTCTTGATTATGTATTTGGTGGAGCAAGACATAATGATGACCAAAGTGAAAGCGGAGATTTTGATCCGGCACGTCATTCTACCATGTGGTGAAGTAATTGTTTGTGCATGAACTTTGTTAGATATATTAGTAGCTATTGAAATGTTTATGTAGAGGTAATCATATATGAACTTTGTTAAATATATGAATGCCTTTTAATTTATTATTATTGATGTATGAACTTTTTTGAATATATGAGTATTGAGTAGCTATTTATTTATTTATGTTTTAATATTAGATTATTAGTTAATTAATTTATTACTTTTAGATATCTCTTATTAATGAAATAAATATAAATTATTAGTTGTTGCACATTGTACAATATCACTTGTAATTTTAAACTAATTTGTGTTATGTTATGAAAAATTCACGCCGCAACGACCGCAATCTGCATTGCAGCACCCGCAACACCCGCAATCGCAAAATCCGAAACGCGACCGCAACCGAAACCGCGACCGCAATTTAAAACCTTGATTGGGAAATTAAAAAAAAAAAGAAAAAAAAGAGATGGCCGGTTCAACCCAGTTTTGTTCGATTTTGACCGGTTCAACTCGGTCCAACCATGAATCCGGTTTTGGCATTGAACCATAACCGGATAAGGGACCTATTTATGGTTCGACCAGCCAGTCCAGATAACATTGCTATTAAGGTGGGAGAGCCCAAGGACTTAAATACCACTCCACACACTGGTATTTAGCCAATGTGGGACTCTCACTCTTCTAATTGTGCGTCATTTCATCCATATTGGGCAGCATATATAGCACACTTCACAAAGCTCTACCCTCCTTATTGTTTCTCAAAAACTCCCAAGTGTATTCTAATTGGGTGTGGCA
The DNA here is from genome assembly GCA_023212625.1 of Styphnolobium japonicum. Classification (NCBI taxonomy): domain Eukaryota; kingdom Viridiplantae; phylum Streptophyta; class Magnoliopsida; order Fabales; family Fabaceae; genus Styphnolobium; species Styphnolobium japonicum. Next base: position 30,549,339 of record JALBWW010000012.1, read on the forward strand.
CTATGGCTATTAAGCTATGCCAAAATAAACGGGCACTAATGCATGTATCGGGAGAAAGTGGTCTGCCTTCATGGCCTCCAAACTTGCATGTCATAAATATTAATTCCAGTGAATACCATTGACCAAATGAAAAAGGAGGAACCACAACAGACGTGATGTTAAGCCAAAATCTAATCTAAAAGCTAGACATCAAGGTACCCTTTCACTTTATTTGCATCTCAAAAGTGTTTAAATCAATATTAAAAAGTACCTGCAAGTCTTCTAGCTCACCAAATGAGAACTCTGGGACATCTAAATGGCCACCTATCAACTTCTTCTCTCCTTGTATAATCCATTCCCCTGCTTCCATTTGCAAATTGGCATGGCTTATACAAAGTAATTAGAATGAAATGCAAAATAAAAATGAACAGTTGGATTGAAGTGCCGAACAAAAATGTTGACAGCAACTTACCTTTGACTTTTAAGGTCAACTGATACGTGTAACCGACACGTTTCTTGTTTCGAACTATCACCATGAATGCCTAAGAAATGTGCAATCATGAAATATCAATCCATCATAGATATATATAATCTTTTTTATGATATATTCAAAATTTTCCTTTACTTTCCTTTTTGGCACATAAAAGTCGTGTGAACAGTAAGTACCAACTATGTAACTCACCACCAAATGGGGAGAACATAAAGCATTGAAGTTTGGTACTGAAGAAGTTCATATATAACCTTACTAAATAGAATGAAAGAAGACAAACAAACAGAGAAAATAAAAACTTGAAAGAAGATTCCACTTTCAATGTCTTCAAAGAAAATTTTTCATTTTGTCAAGTCGGTTTATTCATTTTCAACTTAAATCGACTACAACAATCATATGATTTGAACATACCTTAAAGGCAGCTCCTTTCCTGAGTGCAATGACATCCTTGCCTTATTATATATATTCATTCTTGTCCATTGCCTTCGAGAAGCAGGCAATCCACTATGTGAAGAAGGTGGGTTATGTTTCTTTACCTATACATTTATTTTTATACATATAGAATTTTGTTCCCAACTGTTGGAGGAAAAGGGAGATTAAGATAGGGAGAATCATAAAAAATAGAATAGGGTAAAAGTGGCTTAATCAAACACAACCACACTAGTTTAGTATTTATATAAGAGAGCAAGATATACAAAAGCAAAGGTCCAGCCCTATAGAGCAACCCTAACATATATTTCACTAACACTCCCCCTCAAACTAGAGCATAGATATTGATCATGCTCAGCTTGTTACGAATATAATCAACTCTGCTTCGATTGAGTGCTTTGGTAAAGATATTTGCAAGTTGCTCTCCTATCCATGCATTTTCAGTAACAAGAAGACCCTGTTGAACCTTTTCTTGCACAAAGTGACAATCAGCTTCAATGTGCTTTATCCGTCATGAAAAACAGGATTAGAGGCAATATGGGTAGCTGCTTGATTATCACACCATAGATTCATAGGCATTATACTTTTAATTCCAATCTCATTAAGAAGATGATGAATCCACACCAATTCACAGGTACCTTGGGCCATGGCTCTATATTCTGACTCGACACTAGAATGAGCAACAACACTATGTTTCTTACTTCTCCAAGAAACAAGGTTACCTCCAACAAGAACACAATAACCAGAGGTAGATCTTCTATCTATGGGAGAACTAACCCAATCAACATCTAAGAACCCCTCTATCATGTTGTGTCCATGATCTTTATACAAGATACCACGGCCTAGAGCCCCTTTTAGGTACCTCAACATATGAAGAACATCCTCCTGATGAGTGGTTCGAGGAGAAGACATGAATTGACTAACCACCCTTACAGAAAAGGAAATATCAGGACGAGTAACCGTAAGATAGTTAAACTTGCCAACTAACCTTCTATATCGTTCAGGGTCAGGTAAAACATCTCCATCATCTGGTAAAAGTTTGACATTAGGGACCATAAGGGCTTCAACAGGTTTGGCTCCAAGCATACCTGTTTCTTTGAGTAAATCAAGCATGTACTTCCTCTGAGTAAGAAAAATACCCTTCGAACTCCGCATCACTTCAATGCCTAAGAAGTATTTCAAAGCACCCAAGTCCTTAGTCAGAAATTGTGTTTGAAGAAATTCCTTAAGCTTTCTGATCCCAATCTCATCACTCTCAGTGATGAAAATATCATCCACATAAACCACCAAGAAGATATAGCCATCCTGAAAGCATCGAAAGAATACTGAATGATCAAAAGTACTTCTCTGTAACCCAAACTGAAGAACAACTTGACTAGAGCGCCCAAACCATGCTTGTGGAGCTTGTTTAAGACCATATAATGACTTCTTTAATTTGCAAACTTTACCATTCTCCCCCTGAGCAACAAACCCAGGAGGTTGCTCCATATATACCTCCTCTTGTAGGTCAACATGTAAAAAATGCATTCTTGACATCAAGTTGGTGCAAGGACCAATGATGACTAGCTGCAAGAGAGATAAAAATACGAATAGAGGCAAGTTTAGCAACAGGAGAGAATGTATTTGAATAATCAATGCCATAAACTTGAGCATAGCCCTTTGCAACAAGACAAGCCTTTAAACGGGCCACAGAACCATTAGGATTAACCTTCACAGTATACACCCACTTACAACCAATTGCCTGTGCGGGAAAAGTGAATTGTATTTTCATTGATAATAGGCTTGGTACAATGACGAGGAATAAATAGGGATAAAGGATCAATCCTGTACATTAATCTAGGCCTAGAAATTAGGAGGAATAATTCTCCCTATAATTTCTGTAGCTAAAAAGGAAAGGAAAAATACAACAGATTCTAATTCTCCTAAACCTTAGCTGTATAGATCAGAGTCACATGATTCTGATTGATCACAGAATCAATCATCATGATTCTGATTGATCACGGAATCAATCATCAACACTCCCCCTCAATCTAGGTGGTAGATGTCTATCATTCCCAGATTGGATCTAATATTTTCATATGTGTGTCTTGAAAGAGCTTTAGTTAGGATGTCTACTGTTTGGTTGCTTGATGGTACATGATTAACACTAATAACCCCGTGGTCAATTTGTTCCTTTATGAAGTGTCGGTCAATTTCCACATGCTTTGTCCTATCATGGTGAACTGGGTTCTATGCAATACTGATATCAGCTTTATTGTCACATAGTATCCTCATTGTGTAGTTGGTAGGAATTCTGAGTTCTTCTAGCATTCTTTTTAGCCAAATTCCTTCACAAATACCATGTGCCATGGCTTTAAATTCGACTTCTGAACTACTCCTTGCCACCATCGACTGCTTCTTGCTTCTCCAAGTGACCACATTCCCCCACACAAGAGAACAATAGCCAGTAGTTGACTTTCTGTCTAGCACACATCCTGCCCAATCTGAGTCTGTGTATACTTCAATACCCCTATTTGGGCTTTTCTTGAAGTAGAGGCCCCTGCCCGGTGTACCTTTAAGGTATTGTAGGATCCTATTCACAGCTTTCATGTGAGTATCAGTGGGGTTTGACATGTGGCGACTTGCCATACTAACAGCAAACCCAATGTCGGGCCAAGTGTTAGTAAGATAGAACAATATTCCAACTAGGCTTTGGTACCTATCTTTATCAGCTGGGGGACTTACATCTTCAGGGCCGCTCCTTTTTATTGGTTCTATAGGAGTGTTAGCTGTCTTGCACCCTAGCATTCCGGTTTCTTGAAGTAAGTCCAGAGTATACTTCCTTTGAGACACATAGATCGCATTCTTTGTTCGAGCTACTTCCATCCCTAGGAAGTACTTGAGCTATCCCAAGTCTTTGACTTCGAATTCTCTAGGCAAAAGTCTCTTTAGGTGCCTAATTTGATCATGATCATCTCCTGTGATAACAATATCATCAACATACACAATGAATAAGGCTACCTTCCCTTCCAAGGAGTGTTTGACAAACATAGTATGGTCTGATTGACATTGAATGAACCCATCTTCCTTAACAACTCGAGTCAACCTATCAAACAACGCTCTCGGGGACTGCTTGAGGCCATACAAAGATTTTCGTAGCTTGCACACCTTGTTTGAGGTGCTGGATGATTCAAGTCCTGGAGGAATTTGCATGTATACTTCCTCTTCTAACTCGCCATTCAGGAAGGCGTTTTTGATATCCAGTTGGTGTAGTGGCCAGTCCAGATTTGCAGCCAAGGATAGTATGACCCGGACTGAATTAAGTTTAGCTACCGGTGCAAATGTTTCTTCATAGTCCACACCATATGATTGAGTGAACCCTTTGGCCACCAACCGGGCTTTGTACCGATTTATACTCCCATCAGCATTGTATTTGATGGAAAATATCCACTTGCATCCAACTGGCCTCTTTCCTTCTAGTAGGGCGGTGATCTCCCAAGTATTATTTTTAACTAAAGCTTGAATCTCTTCTGTCACAGCTGCAGCCCATTCAGGTTGTTGGAGGGCTTCTTCAATATTCCTTGGAATATGGGTGCTGTCAAGTGATGCTACAAATTTCTTGTACCCCTGTGACAAGTTTCCATAGGACACATATTTCTCAATGGCGTGTTGAGTGCAAGTTCTCACCCCTTTTCTTAAGGCAATAGGAATATCAGGATTAGTTGTACTAGTATGAACAGGTTCTAAGTTAGGATCAAAATTACCTGAGGAAATTTCATTTTCTGGACCTCGGTTGGATTCATGGCTTTGCATCGGAGCTGTGTTTGGTTCTACCGCCTTTTGGGTATTCTTTTTCCTCGAGTAAACCCTCAAGTTCTTTTCTTGTGCAGTAGATCCTTGGTTCTGTTGAGGTGAGTTTATTGCCCTTGGTTCTGCAACTTGGAATTTTTCTGGTGCTCCTGAGTCTGCTGGTGCAGTTTCTACACTTTCCACAGATGTTGCTGGTTCAGTGTGCTCCGCAGGTGCTGTATAAGGATCAGGATTGGCCATCTCAACCCTTTCTATTCCTAAATGTTGAAATTCTGCTATTTTGGTTGGGATTGATGTCTTCTCCCCCTGAATGTCAACTTTGGGATAATAAGGTTGATTCTCAAAGAAAGTCACATCCATGGTGTGGTAAAATTTTCTAGTTGAGGGAGAGTAGCACTTGTAGCCCTTTTGGTGAGGTGAGTACCCAAGGAAGATACATTTGATGGATTTCCGATCAAGTTTGCTGCGTTGAGGGTTTAGGTTGTGAACAAAAGCGGAACATCGAAATACTTTCAAGGGAATTGAGGTCAGAATTCTGCTGGTTGGGTAGAAGGTCTGGAGAGTTGAGTGGGGGATGTTGAAGTTAAGAACACAGGAAGGCATCCTGTTTATGAGATAGGTTGCAAACAGTACAGCTTCACCCCAGAACTGTTTTGGTACATTTGTGGCCATCATGAGTGATCTTGTTACTTCCAAAAGGTGTCGATTTTTTCTTTCTGCTACCTCGTTTTGCTGTGGGGTGTCCACACATGAGCTCTGATGTATAATTCCATGTTTCTGTAGATAGGAGTTCAGCACAGAATGATAGTACTCGCGACCATTGTCTGTCCTAAGTACTTTAATGCTAGTCTAGAATTGTGTTTGTACCATGTTATGGAAAGTTTCAAATATTCTTCCTACTTCCGATTTCTCCTTCATAAGGAACACCCAGGTGACTCTTATGTGGTCATCAATGAAAACAACGAACCATCTAGTGCCAGTAATGTTGCTGACCCTTGATGGTCCCCATACATCACTATGAATCAAGGAGAAGGGTTGAGAAGGCTTATATGGCTGAGGTGGATAAGTGCTGCAAGTATGTTTGGATAATTGACAAACTTCACATTGAAAATTCCTTCGGTTTTTATTGAATAATGAGGGAAACATTTTTTCCAAGTAGATAAAGTTGGGGTGGCCTAATCGATAGTGCCACAACATTACAGAATTTTCACTACTTCAAGGTTCTACTGCACATGCATTAGCTTGGGGTTCACTTTTGGAATCTTCAACCTGAACGAGATAAAGTCCAGCACATTCTTCAGCATTGCCAATCGTCCTCCCCCATCTTGGACGAACTCTTTGGTTTTCCACCTTCCATGGTTGGGCCGGTGGAGAGGATTAGGAATGGTTCAGATCGAGCTCTGATACCATGCGGGAAAAGTGAATTGTATTTTCACTGATAATAGGCTTGGTACAATGACGAGGAATAAATAGGGATAAAGGATCAATCCTGTACACTAATCTAGGCCTAGAAATTAGGAGGAATAATTCTCCCTATAATTTCTGTAGCTAAAAAGGGAAGGAAAAATACAACAGATTCTAATTCTCCTAAACCTTAGCTGTATAGATCAGAGTCACATGATTCTGATTGATCACAGAATCAATCATCATGATTCTGATTGATCACGGAATCAATCATCAACAACCTGTTTATCAGCAGGTAGAGAAACCAGCTCCCAAGTGTCGCTGTGTTCAAGAGCATGCATCTCATCCAGCATAGCCTAACGCCACCCCTCATAGGATAAGGCCTCAGCAACAGTATTAGGAATATGAAGAAATCAAGGGAAGCAATAAAAGACTGACCAGAAGTAGATAAACCAGCATAAGAAACAAAGGAAGAAATGGGATGAGCACAACGACGTTTACCTTTGTGAAGAGCAATGGGAAGGTCAGGACTCAAGTCAGGAGAAACAAGATCCGGAGAGGAAGGAGTGACTGGAACAGGCAATGAATCCATAGGTGCTGGAGTAGTGGGACCGCCCACAGTAGGGTGTTGTTTCTGCCCAACATACTAATGGATCATAGGAGGACGAGGAAAGGGATAAGACCCAATAGAAGGAAAAAAGGAGGTACCTATAGTAGGAAAAGTGTATAAGAGGAAGTCCTCATCACCATCTGGGGGAGAGGTAGATGTAGAAGAGAAAGGAGTTGTTTCAAAGAATGTTACATTTGCAGAAACCAAATACCAACAGGAGAGTAACACCGGTACCCCTTTTGACTGCGAGAGTAACCAATTTGGAGACCTGAGCAAACATCCTGCACAAAACAAGTGCAACCAAATATTCTAGGAGGATGAGCAAATAGAGTTAGAGGGGAAGAGCAGAGAATGGGGAATTTGACCATCAAGAACAGAAGAAGGGAGAGGATTAAATAAGTAACCTGCCGTAGACACAGCATCAACCCAAAAATGTTTAGAAACTTTCATTTCAAATAAAAAAGCATGAGCAAACTCAAGTAAATGCCGATTCTTTCTTTCTGCCACCCTATTTTGTTGAGGGGTGACAACGCACGAGGTTTCATGAATAATGCCATTTTCTTGCAAGGAAGAGAAAAAGGGAGCAAACCAGTACTCTTTAGCATTGTCACTACGAAGAGTGCGAACAATAATATGAAATTGAGTTTGAACTTCAGCACAAAAAGAACAAAATATATTAAACACCATTGAACGATTTTTCATTAAATAAAGCCAAGTAACACGAGAGTAATCATCGACAAAAGTAATAAAATAACGAAAACCAGCCTTAGATTCAACGGGACAAGGACCCCAAATGTCTGAATGAATTAAAGTAAAAGGAGAAGCAACACGCTTATGGACCCTAGGTGGAAAAGATCCTCTACAGTGTTTAGCAAACTAACAAGGCTCACAATTCAAAACAAAGGAAGACTCTAAACTCGGACACAACTTCTTCAATGTCTACAAGGGTGGATGTCCAAGCTGGCAATAAAGGTGAAACAGAGAAGTGGAAGCAGAACTAGCAACTAACTGTGGCCCTGGATTGGTGGACTCCAAAACATATTAGCCATTGGATTCATGACCTCTACCAATCACCTTCTTCATCCCAAGATCCTGAAATAAACAGTATTGTTGAGAATCTTATCTTTCTCTTTGTAAAGTCACCTACCACACCTACCACATGATGATGAGTTGTTACACCTACCACATGATGATGAGTTGTTACACCTACCACACCTACCACATGATGATTAGTTGTATACCTACCACACCTACCACATAATGATGAGTTGTTACACCTACCACACCTACCACATGATGATTAGTTGTATTAGGAAATCTCTATATAAGCATAGCTTAATTGTACATTTGCTGTAAGAATCAGATTCAAAATTTTATTCTTTCAAGTTCTTTTCTTTCTAGTTCTTTTCTTTTCAGTTGGTATCAGAGCTTCCCGATCCAAGGGGGCTCTGCTTTTGCATCAAATTCTTAGTCAGCCTTCATTGCTGCCTTGGCACCTTCATTGTGCCCATACGTCATTACCTCACCTTTGTTCAGCCATCGCCTTCTCCGCGACCGTAAGGCACTCCGACATCAGAAAGCGGCCTTTATGAGGACGTTGCGATTTTTTTCCTTCACTGTTTGGAAGCTCTACGTTGCTCATATCCATTTGGAGCACTACTGCTGTGTTTGACTCTGAAAGTATAGAAGACCCACCTATCCCACAAGTTGCAAAAGAGGTCCCAGCTCTCAGCAAAGAGGAGTTGGAACGTTTACGAGCTCTTATGGACTTTCTTAGTAAGACATCTAGCTCTTGTTCCTTAACCATGACTGGTAAGAGTTCTAGCTTCTTATCCTTTAATGCTTCTGGTACTGAGAATCTCTGGATTATAGACTCTGGTGCTACAGATCACATGACTCCTCATTCCTCTTATTTTTCATCATACACCACTTCATCTGGTAACCAACATATCACTGTTGCTAATGGTTCCCATAACCCCGTTACTGGTTGCGGTAACATCCACCTTCAACCTTCTCTCCATTTAAAAAATGTGCTTCATGTTCCCAGCCTATCTAATAACCTATTGTCTATTCATAAGGTTACCCAAGACCTAAACTGTGCAGTGACATTTTTCCATTCCCATTGTGTTTTTCAGGATCTTGCCACGGGGAGGACGATTGGAATTGCTAAAGAGCAGGACGGGTTATATTACTTACAGCATGAAAAAAATAAAGAGTGTACTAGACAAAAGGCACTCACTTCCAATCATCAGCCAAGCTCTGAATCTTGGTCATCCTCTCAGATATGGCTTCAACACAGACGTCTTGGTCATCCTCCTTTCAGTGTCCTAAAGTCCTTATTTCCTTTTTTATTTACAAAAGTGTCTGTCGAGTCTTTTCATTGTGATGTTTGTCAGTTTGCTAAACACCATCGGACAACTTTTCTTCCCAGTAATCATAAAAGTCCTAAACCTTTTGATCTTGTTCATTCAGATGTGTGGGGACCTTCATCTACTAGTAATATTTCTGGTGCAAAGTGGTTTGTTTCTTTTATTGATGACTGTACTCGGGTTACCTGGATATTCCTTATGAAAGATAAGTCTGAAGTTTTCCATTTCTTTGTAAACTTTTACCGAATGATTCAAACATAATTTGGGAGCCCGATTAAGAGGTTGCGTTCTGATAATGGAAGAGAGTATGTGAGCCAAAACCTTTCCAAGTTCCTTAAGGATAATGGAGTTGTTCATGAGTTAACTTGTGTGGACACCCCTCAACAAAACGGGGTCGCAGAAAGGAAAAATCGTCATCTCCTTGAGGTTACTAGAGCTTTACTCTTCCAAATGTCTGTTCCTAAGTCTTACTGGGGGGAAGCTGTCCTTACTGCCACTTATTTGATCAATAGATTACCCTCCCGGGTTCTAGATGGTGTTAGCCCTGTTCAGCTTTTGACCACATTCTATCCTTCTATTCCCATTATGACTAGTCTTCAGAGTCGTGTCTTTGGCTGTCCTGTGTTTGTCCATGTTCACAGTACTCATCGGGGTAAGTTAGATCCTCGGGCTATCAAATGTGTCTTCATAGGGTATGCTTCAAACAAAAAGGGATACAAATGTTATCACCCTCAAAGTCGTAGAGTCTATGTCTCCAAGGATGTCACCTTTCATGAAACAGAGTCCTTCTTTAATAGTTCTCAGCTTCAGGGGGAGAGTATTCAAGAAGCTGAGTTCCTTGAGTTGTCACCTTTTCCTTTGTTGCAGGGTTTCACTCCTACGGAGGATGACCCTGAACTAGCATCATTGCCAGATAAGAATAATGAGGACAGATATTTTGGAAAGCAATATCAGCGAAGGCAGCAAGAACCCATCCTGGTCGAACAGCAATTCCAGTCGTCCGAACCGGAGGTAAGAACTCATACTATTGAGACTCTTGAGGACACTTTAAATACTACTTGTGAACCTAACCCAGATGATTTACCTATTGCATTGAGAAAAGGAAAAAGATCTTGTACCAAATATCCTATATCCCAATTTGTGTCTACTGAAAATCTTTCTATGCAGCACCAGAGTTTTCTTTCAGCTATTGATTCTATCAGAATCCCCACATCAGTACAAGAAGCATTAAAGGATGAAAACTGGGTTCGAGCCATGAATGAAGAAATGGGGGCATTGGAAAGGAACGAGACTTGGGAGATTGTAGAGAGACCGAAGGATAAGAAGGCAGTGGGTTGTAGGTGGATATACACAGTTAAGTATCAGTCTGATGGCACACTGGACCGGTATAAGGCGAGATTGGTTGCAAAAGGATACACCCAAACCTATGGGATCGATTATGAGGAGACATTTGCTCCGGTGGCAAAAATGAATACCGTTAGGATTATCCTCTCCTTGGCAGCGCACTTTGGTTGGGAGATGCATCAATTTGATGTTAAAAATGCTTTTTTGCATGGAAGCTTGGAGGAAGAAGTGTATATGGAGATTCCACCAGGATATAGTGTCACTAATGAAGGGAATAAGGTGTGCAGACTAAAGAAGGCCTTGTATGGTCTTAAGCAATCACCTCGTGCCTGGTTTGGAAGATTTACTCAAGCTATGATATCCTTGGGGTACCGGCAAAGCCAAGGTGATCATACTCTGTTTATAAAACATTCACAGAGTGGTAAACTCACTTTACTCTTAGTCTATGTAGATGATATGATTATTGCAGGCAATGATGAGTTTGAAAAACAGACTTTGAGGGAGAGGTTGGCTGCTCAATTTGAAATGAAGGATCTCGGGAAGCTAAAGTACTTCCTTGGGATAGAGGTTGCTTACTCTAGACAGGGCATCTTTATTTCTCAAAGGAAATATATCCTTGATCTCCTCAAAGAGACTGGTAAGTTGGACTGTAAGACCACTGGAGCGCCCATAGAGCAAAATCACAGGATTGGGAATGATGAGGAAAGCCCAAAGGTGGAGAAGACACAGTACCAAAGACTGGTGGGAAAACTCATCTATTTATCACACACTAGGCCAGACATAGCCTATGCAGTTAGTGTGGTTAGCCAATTCATGCATGATCCAAGAGAGAGACATTTGCAAGCAGTAACTAGAATTATTCAGTATTTGAAAGCCTCTCCGGGAAAAGGATTGCTATTCAAAAAGGAGGGGAATTTATCCATGAAAGTATATACTGATGCTGACTATGCAGGATCAATTGTTGATAGGAGATCCACCACAGGATATTGCATGTTCTTGGGTGGAAACTTGGTGACATGGAGGAGCAAGAAGCAAAATGTAGTTGCAAGATCAAGTACAGAGGTAGAATTTAGAGCCATGGCTCAAGGGGTTTGTGAACTATTATGGATAAAGATCATACTTGATGACCTTAAAGTAAAGTATGAAGCTCCTATGAGACTGGTTTGTGATAATAAGTCCGCCATCAGTATTGCCCACAATCCAGTTCAACATGACCGAACAAAGCATGTAGAGATAGACCGACATTTCATTAAAGAGAAATTGGACAATGGTCTTATAGCCACCGAATACATCCCTTCAAGACTCCAATTGGCAGATATGTTCACTAAGGGACTCCCTACGGAGCAGTTCAAAGACCTTACTTGCAAGCTGGGAATGATAGATATACATTCACCAGTTTGAAGGGGAGTGTTGAGAATCTTATCTTTCTCTTTGTAAAGTCACCTACCACACCTACCACATGATGATGAGTTGTTACACCTACCACATGATGATTAGTTGTATACCTACCACACCTACCACATAATGATGAGTTGTTACACCTACCACACCTACCACATGATGATTAGTTGTATTAGGAAATCTCTATATAAGCATAGCTTAATTGTACATTTGCTGTAAGAATCAGATTCAAAATTTTATTCTTTCAAGTTCTTTTCTTTCTAGTTCTTTTCTTTTCAGTAGTATGTAGGAAAGAAGTGAACACTACAATTTAGACTATTGGTAATTTTACTAACAGGCAAAAGATTAAAAGGAAAATGAGGTAAACATAAGACAAAATGTAAGGGAAGAGAAGGCAAAGGATTGGCAACCCCACTACCCGTAACAGGGGCTGAGGAGCCATTAGCAAGAGTGACATTTGGTAAAGAAGAATTGGGAAGACAAGAGGATATAATACCAGTATTACCTGTCATATGGTCTGTTGCACCAGAATCAATGACTCAAGTGCGGGAAGAAGAAGTGAGACATGCAGTGGGATTACTTGACTGAACAAGTGTGGGCAAGAAACCTTCTTGAGTGACTGCATGAGCATAACGAGGAACTTGGGAGGAACCAGGTTTCCCATTCAGCTTCCAACAATTCCTCTTAAGGTGGCCTTCCTCCCCGCAATGATAAAAAAAATAAGAGTCACCATCACGACCACCCGTCCGACCACGATTACCATGGCCCCCACCTCTACCTGTTGTACCACCACCTCGACTAACCAAAGTAGCTGATGATTTAGAAGATGAAGCAGAATGCAACTTATGATGAGTGCACATGAGGCAACGATAAACATCAGTAAGGGTCATATGATCAGAGGTCAAAAGTTGATCTCTAGCGGCACTGAACTCAGAGGACAATCCAGACAAAAAAATCACAACTGCGATAAACATCAGTAAGGGTCATATGATCAGAGGTCAAAAGTTGATCTCTAGCGGCACTGAACTCAGAGGACAATCCAGACAAAAAACTCACAACTGCCAATTGTCCCATTGTAGGTGCATCAGCTTAATTTCAGTAGATATAGGGTGGAGGTCATTCAATTCCTCATGGTACGCTTAAAGTCAATAAAATATTCATGAAGGGACTTATTCGTCTGTGCCGGTCTATGAAACGCTTGTGACACCTCATAAAGACGAGTTAAATTGGCCTTCCCAGAATAAAGAAACTCCATATACTCCCATAATTCTTTCACAATATCACAATGAGAATCAACATGTTTAATTGAAGTTTCGAGGGTCTTATTGATCATACCGAATAGTCTGTTATCTTCCTGTAACCACCGATCACGCCTGGTGGTGTATGTTGGGGGGTCATCTATCAGATGATCTTCTTTCTCAATCCCAGTGAGAAACATGGTGATAGTTTTACGCCATTCCGCATAGTGTTTCCCATCAAACTTATCATCAATGATTCGTACAGAGGTAGAGATGACCTCAGGCACGACGGTAGGTTTTGGAGACTGCTCAAATTCATCAGAACTACTGGAATCAGTCATTAGAGAGAATATTAGAGATACCCAAGCAGATTTAAGGCATTGGGCTCAAAGAAAAACATCGAAATAGCCTTGAAAACACCAAAAACTCATAAATGCAGTACCCTTGATTGCCAAAAACACCACCTAAACTCATAAACACAGCTCCCAGCAACACCCCTGGTCGCAGCTCCCCTTGGCCGGAGGCAACACCTCAATCACCAGAAACAGCTCATGCCGCACCACTTGGCTGTTGTTCAGCACATCAGGCTTGAAGACCTCACGCCCAAACAGCCACAAAACACCCCGATCTGGACCAAAGCAGTACTAGGAAAAATCAACCGACCCTAGAGAATAGTAGATCAGAAGATTTTGAGCAAGGATCTGTTTTTTTTTTTTCTTTTGATTTTTTTTTTTTGAAAATAAAAAGAGGAATGCAAAGGCTAGGGTTTATCTGAATCTGGCTCTTGATACCATGTTAGAGGAAAAGATAGAATAGGGTAAAAGTGGCTTAATCAAACACAGCCACACTAGTTTAGTATTTATATTAGAGAGCAAGATATACAAAAGCAAAGGCCCAGCCCAATAGAGCAACCCTAACATATATTTCACTAACACCAACTCTTTCCAAGGAAACTGAACCTATCCAGCCCCTTAAAAAAATCCAACAGATGATAACTTGATTCACTGGTCTAGACTCCACCAAAACCAAGCACATAATTAACATTGCAAATAACAAAAAAATAAATGAATGCCAATATAAACATACTTTCAATCATTGGATAAGAAAAAATCTGTTACAAAAAATTAAACCAACAATCCAAGACTTGGAAACCCTAGGAGTCAGTTTGGTATCCTTGTTAAATAGGGGGTGAAAACTTCAAGGATGAGTTTTTCATATAAATCTCATCCCAGAATTTTTCACCTCTATTTTCAAGGGGGCACCAAACTGACCCTAAAAGTTATATATGTCAGTTTCCTAAAATACAAGAATAGATGCAGTCTAGAAGTAAATCATATAATACACTCACATCGCCTACACATTTTGTTACATCTTCTACTTCTGCTCTGCCAAAGGAGAACTGTATGGAGCCTACAGAAATAAGCAACTCCTGGGGGAAAAAAACCATAAAAAATTAAAAGTGAAGTGCATAAAATAACTAGCCATAGCTTCAATAAATAAATAAAAATGAAAAGGAATGACAAGTATTAGAATATCTCAGAATATCTTAAGAGTATTTTATCATATCTTTAGAATATCTTAGCATATCTTCAGAAGATCTTTATAATATATTGTGGAATCAATTAGTCCTCTAATTGAGAAAGCAATCTTAGGAGTTGTTTCCTAATTTCATTATGTTTCCTGATTTAATTAAGGTTAGGAGTCTTATTGTCTTAGTGGGCTTAGGCTTGGGCTTGTCATACTACACTTGTGCTTGATTTAATTATTAGTATAAATAGGGGTTAGTGATTTGTAGTTTACAACAGATCAAATCAATCAAATATCATATTATTCATTAGTATTTCTTTTCTCTTTTACTCCTTCCCTACCTAAATCCTATAATTTCAACAAGTTCATGACCCTTTATGTAAGATTTCAAGATGCAATAAGAAGGCTTCTAAGATAGTTGAGCAAAATCACATGCAAGGTTCATGATACAGACACACACACACACACACACACAATCCTAAAGGGAAGAAAAAGATAGTATGGATATAAAAGAAACAAACCTTAATTCTTGGAGCTGCCCAACCGTTAAGACTTTTCTCCTCCCATGTCCCAGCCTGTATCAATTTTACACCATTCAAATTGACTGATACAAGAAAACCCCACAGCTAAGCATAGTCTATACCCTTTAACAAACCAAATAATTTCTAAATAAGTGTAGCAAAATGTATAAGTGGATGTTAATTTTCCTTGAAAATTTGCAGGTAATGTATCGAGTAAATTATAATACTCAAGAACTTGGCAAGAGGCACCAATTACTCATACTTCTGAATTTGAATCTTCCCAAAGCTCCCTTTCTAGAAAGACATAACACAGCCACATAGGATGAACTTTAAAAGTGGAGGAAGTTTGAATACATGCTAGATATTCTTGAATTCTTCATTAACTCCATTTTGATAGGAAAAAAAAAGACTTTCAATAAACTTTCTTCCAATTTTCATCCTTCCAATATCCATTAATCCCTCATTCAAGCATTAAAAAAGCAACAGCCACCATCTGTTCTGTTCATTTCTACATCTTTCAACCTAAGACAGACCCCAGGTGAAATAGTTGCCTTCAATATTTAAAAACTTTCAAAAACGGGTTTGGAATGCTAGTCTGACACTGTTGCTTATATATAACTACTTAAGCCTTTTTTTTACATATTTTTTTTATTAAAAAAAAACACCTTTCAAAATCAGTGCACGAGGGGTTCTTCATTGTCCTTTCAAAAGCATAAATGCTCAAGTCCTTTAAAAAGGTTACTTAATCAAAGGCAACTGACTTCCAAAAATTAATGCATCCAAATAATATTATTAACATAAAGTAAAGAAATGGATTTAGCTCACCTAAACATCATTGAACAATCATCACAGTGGGATCCAATGGTTAATGAGAAACTGGAAATGAATTTGGTGAATTGTAATGAATGAATTGATTCAGGCCATAAGCCAATATATACATCATACAAAGCTGGAGTTTGTTATAACAAACTCAATAATTGATTAACTACCTAATGAAGTCAGCACTTTAACTAATTGAATCAGTATAACAGAAAACTAATCTACCCATTTTCTATCTGTGGTAATACCCCCCCCGCAAGCTGGAGAGTGAATGTTGAGCAGGCCCCGCTTGGAGAGTAGAGTATGAAAGGGAAATGGACTGATTGGTTTGGTGATAATGTCCGCAAGCTGATCATGAGAAGAAACAGGCAAGAGATGCAATAGACCATTTTTGAGTTTTCTCCGACAATGTGGCAATCTAATTCAATATATTTGGTTCTCTCATGAAAAGTTGGATTGGCTGCAATATGGAGTGCAGACTGGTTATCATAGTAAAGAAGTTCTGGTGACTTGAAAGAGAAATGGAGATCTTGAAGTAGATATGTTAGCCATTGGAATTCGCATATAGCAATTGCCATGGCCTTGTATTCAACTTCAGAAGAAGATTTGGAGACAGTAGTCTGTTTCTTGGACTTCCATGACATGAGGGAGTCACCAAGGAAGACATAAAAACCTGTGATGAATTTCCTGGAATCAGGGCACCCAGCCCAATCTGGATCACTGAAGGCCTTGAGCTGAAGATCAGATTGGGAAGAAAAAAATAGTTCTTGACCTAGGGAACCTTTGAGATATTGCAGGACCTTGGAGGCAGCCTTATAGTGTATCATCATGGGGTTATCAAGAAACTGGTTGAGCTGTTGAACTGCAATGCAAATATCAGACCTGGTGATTGTAAGATACAGTAATCTACCAACTAGTCTTCTGTAGGATGACTTGTATGGTCAGGGGTCACCATGATCCTTTTGCAATTTGAGTGTGCAGTCCATAGGTGTTTTGGCTAGTTTAGAAGCGAGGAAGCTAGTGTCAGATAAAATCTCTAAGGTGTATTTCCTTTGGCAAATGGATATTCCTCATTGGGATCTTGTGTTAGGCCCAAGGTTACACGGTCTACACTAGGAGGCCTAAGAAGGGTAATTTGGAGAATAAAGAGGAGAGGAGCATGGGAAATGAGGGGAGCAACTACCTCCTGAATTGTAACTAACCATTTGCTGACTTGGCAAGTGGGAGAGGGAGAGAATATTCTAGAATGGGAGGCTGTTAGGCCAGAGAGAGTATTAAGGGAGAAGGGTGGGAAGAATGAGGTAGGCAGAAATTAAGTGAGCATTTGGGGCCATTTTGGCAAGGAGGAGCAAACCCTCTAAGTTCTGCAGGAGTGTTCTTTGTGGTTCTGTTTTGTAATTACAGGGGTCTTCCTCTGTTTGTAAGGAGCTAGCCTCCATATTTTCCTATCAATAAAACCAGGTTCCTAACAATTGGTATTAAAGCTCCTGATCAGGGAGCTGCGGGTACTGAATTCGAAGATGATTCCTGAATTTAGAGGAGAAGATGCTTATGGTTGGATGATCAGAGTTGTGCAACACTTTGTTTCGAAGGGAACACCATACCGAGAGAAGCACAGGCGACTATGTGGGCTCTTAGAGGTCCCGCACTCAACTGGTGGCAAGGGTGGGATCTGCACAATCTCAATGCGACTTGGGTAGCCTTCCAGAAGGCAATGATCAAGTGATTCCAGCCCGAGTACAATTTGGATCAACTGGTTTTCATCCCGGATGAGGAACCAGAACTAGAACCAAAACCAGAGACAGAAACGAAAACTAACCCATGGGAGGAGGAGGTTGTGAATCAGGAGCCAGAATACATGGAGGAAGTGGCACAACACCCCTCTCTGATTATGGTTGTTTTTTTGGAGGTCCCAATGGAGGAAACAGAATTGCTCGATGGGACTGTGAAGAAGATTGAACTGCAAAAGGTGATTGAGACAAGAGATGAAAAGCGAGAGGAGGATTAGCAACCATTGAGTCGCGCGATGGTCGAACAGGGGCGGAAGTGGCCTGCAATGGCCACCTAACTCTGGTCCTTGAGTGGTCCAGCCAACCTCCCACCACCACCAAAACCGCTAGATTCAAGGTCGCAAATGGCGCAACAGATGCGACGAGATGCCGTCCAGCTATTGTCAAAAACTTCCCAAACAGAGAAGGAGGGGGAGGGTGGCGAGCTGTTCAGGATGACATGGTTGACGATGGGGGCTAGCCTGTGTAGGAAGAGGTTCAAGGTTGATGATGCTAGGGCAGACCTGGTCCCTCATTCAGAACAAATGGGCCAAGCCCAACTCATTAATGAAAGAGGTATGGACTAAGACAAAATGGGAAGAAAGCACCCAATGGTGACCTAAGCACTTAAAACCACAGCAGTGGATTTTGGGCCATGGCCCAACATAAACAATGAAGATGGATTTGATGAATTAAACCTACTGCACTCCTGTGGTGAACCAGACGTGAAGTGGTTGTTGCTGGGAAAGACTCCAAACTGCTTTAACAACAACAAAGTGCAGGAGCATAAGCAACCCGGTTGGTTATTTCTTCACCCGGTCCAAGTCTTCACAGATCGTGAAACCTTGATGGGTAAAGAGCATGTACTTGTCATATGGAATGACAAAGGTGAAATTGATTGGGCTGTAAAAAGGGAATTTGTTGCTGTGGCAGGAAAGAATGTTCTAAGCATTTCATTGACTAAGTTTGAAGAAAAGGTTTCGAGTTCCGTATCCTTTAGATCCTGGATTAGTGATTCTGTGGCGAATTATGGACTAAAAGTTTATTTTATCAAATGCGTTCAACCTGATTCCATTATAATTGGATGCTTTCAACTTACTGATGGTAGTGTGCCTCCACCTATAAAAGTATCAGATGAAACTTCGCACATGATAACTTAAACATGGCATGCAGCCATTAAGGTTGGTCATGACTCATCGGCATTGATAGAACACATTATTTTTCCTATGATCCTTAATGTATGGCCTATACACGTTTCAAATTCTGATCCTTTTATCAGCACTTATGTACTTGAAGTTCTTAAGGCAATCAAAAGCAAACCTGAATGTATACATTCATTGATCTCTTGAATTTTGCCTCTTATTAGACCAATTTTAAATAAACCCAAGAGCAAGCTGATGGGTGGGTAGCTGGGTCATTAGACCATGTAACAATGCTATTGAAGAATTCCCCTGTTGATGTAGTGAAAGCCATATATGACTTCTGTTTTGATGTGGCTATCAAAATAATCCTTCAAAGTGATGATCAAAGCAAAATTCAAAATGCTACGAAATGTTTAGCTGCTTTTATATTTGAGAGAAGTCATGAAGTTCTGGTTGTGGGACTTGGCAAAGGTGAACCAAACCCCGGTGGAAGTTTTTATGCTTCAAACATGTTGAGTGACTAGAGTCTTTATCCTCTGTAAAGTATTAGACTATCTGTAAAGCTAATACCTTATCTCTAACATGTCTAAAGCAGAGAATATATCTATCTGTAAGTGTCCTACCATGGAAGTCCCATTAGTATTTTCATCATACTGTCTGTAAATGATTCAATATAAAAGGAACAGCTGAGAGTCATTACTCTCAAGTAATTTTCATTCAATATCAGTCTCAACTTCAAGTTTCAGTCTCAACTTCAAGTTGGTATCAGAGCTCACAGTCCGTGGGCCTGATTTAGCATCAAATAGTCACTGCCCGAGGGGGAGGAGAGCTACCCATCCATCTTTCCGACCACCCCCGGACCCAAAACTCCGGTCACAGCCTCAGAGACTGCCGACGAGCATCTCACCGCCGACCAGTTCGCCGTTCAGTCCATCACGCGCCTCCACGCGCCGTCACAAGCTTCTGCACTCGTCCGCGCGTGAACGCCACGCGCCGTCTTCCCAGTCTCCGGTGATCTCACCGCCGGTCCCATCTGTCTCGCCGACGTCTTCTCTGTCACCTGTGGTGAACAGTCACCGCGCGTGGGCTCCACGCGCCGTCACCTCAATTCCAGCACTACTGTTCAAAGTACTGTCTCAGTTCTGTTCAAAGCACTTTCTCGGTCACTATTCAAAGGTCACTGTTCACCGATCAATTTCTCTGTTTTTATGTTATCATCTGTTTTTCAGCCACCATTCAAGTCACCTTAAGTCACCCGTCACCTGAGTCACCATTATTCACGCAGTACCTTCCACTGCATTTTATTCACCAAACAGTAACCCTCATCAATGGATTCCACATTCGAATCCTCCACTGCAACATCCAATCCAAGTTCTGCTGGCCCATCACATAGCAAGAATCATCATTCCTTTGTCTTCTCTGGGAGTCCAACTATAACCTCCGAGAAGCTTAACGGAAAGAATTACATGGACTGGCAAACTGCTGTGGAAATTTGGTTCTTGGGACAAGGACTCGCTAATCACTTGACCAAAAAGGCTGTAGATATTAATGCAGCAAGATCAATGGAAGAAGGCAGACTACCAGTTGGTGTCTCTTCTATGGCAATCTATTGATCCGAAGTTGTTAGTTCATTTTCGAACCTATAAAACGTGCTACGACATCTGGAAGAAAGCTCGTAGTGTTTATTCAAATGATATCCAGCGCTTGTATGATGTGGTACACAAATTAGCAACACTTCAAATGACAGAAATGATCTCCCGACGTATTTGACCAAAGCCCAATCTACTATTGATGAGGTCAAGTTACTCCTGACTGGTGATAATATGGAAAACAAGCTGGATAACATGTGCATGATGTTTGTCCTTCATGGTCTCCACAAAGACCTTGAATCTGTCCGGAATCAAATCCTGACAAATCCTAGTGTTCCTACTGTAGAAAACCTTATGGATCGCCTCCTACGAGTTCCCCCATCGGAAACTATGATTGGATCTAGTTCCAGTTTCGAATCATCTGCCTTTTTCTCAAACACCACGAACCGTGGAGGCAGAGGTCGTGGACGAGGTGGCCGAGGAGGACGTGGTTCTGGTAATCGCCCACATTGCTCCTATTGTAATCGCATGGGTCACACTAAAGACAAATGATATTCTCTCATCGGATTCCCTGAGAGATCAACACATGACGGATTCCCTAAGAGATCATCACATGTCGGATTCCCTGAAAGATCAGCACATGTGACATACTTACAACCTCAGGCCTCAGAGAAGCAGGCTGATAATCAGAATGTCTTATCCAATGCTGAATTTAAGGAGTATCTTCAGCTCAAAACAGCCCAACAAGGTCAATCTTCAGCTGCAGTCGCCCATACTAGTAACTCTACGGTTTGTCTGTCACAATCATTACCTGTTAGATCCTGGCTTTTGGATTCTGGTGCTTCTGACCATATAGCTGGTAATCCTTCTCTTTTCTCCACCATAACACAGCCTAAAACATCACATTATATCACTCTTGCTGATGGCTCCAAGTCAAAGGCCACTGGCATTGGTCAAGCCACACCTTTTCCATCCTTATCTTTAAATTCTGTCCTTTTTATGCCTGGTTGCCCGTTTAACTTAGTCTCTGTTAGTCAACTTACTCGTAACCATAATTGCTCCATCACTTTTACTAATAACTCTTTTTCCATCCAGGACCAGAGTACGGGACAGACGATTGGCACAGGATCTGAATCACATGGCCTCTACTATTTCCAACCTCCATCGTCGGTTGCTTGCACCACTACTGATTCTCCAGATCTCCTTCATTATCGTCTTGGTCATCCCAGTCTCAATAAACTGAGGAAAATGGTCCCTCATCTGTCTAACTTACAGTCTTTACAATGTGAGTCATGTCAGCTTGGCAAGCATGTACGAGCTTCCTTTCCAGGCAAAAGTCCTCGTCAGACATCCACCCTTTTTGAACTTGTCCATTCTGACGTATGGGGTCCTAGTCGAGTCAGCTCTATCTTAGGGCATAGGTACTTTGTTACTTTCATTGATGATTTTTCAAGATGTACTTGGATTTTTCTAATGAAAGACCGTTCAGAACTATTAACTATTTTTCAGCACTTTTATCATGAGATTCAAACCCAATTTGACCATTCTATCCGTATTTTAAGAAGTGATAATGCCAAAGAATATTTTTCTGCATCCTTCAATCAGTTTATGGCTTCTCATGGCATGATTCATCAATCTTCTTGTCCACACACACCCCAACAAAATGGTATTGCTGAAAGAAAACACCGTCATATTATTGAAACTGCACGTACCCTTCTGTTACATGCTAATGCACCTTTAAAATTTTGGGGTGATGCTGTTCTTACTGCTGGTTTCTTAATAAATCGGATGCCCTCTTCTGTTCTGAATAACAAAATACCATATTCACTCTTGTTTCCAAAGGATCCACTGTTTACTGTTCCCCCACGTGTATTTGGTTCTACATGTTTTGTTCATGATCTCAATTCAGGTCTTGACAAGTTGTCTGCCCGTGCTATCAAATGCATCTTCCTTGGTTACTCTCATGTCCAAAAAGGCTACAAATGTTATTCTCCAGTTTCTCATCGCTTTTATACGTCTGCTGATGTTATATTCTTTGAAGATACCCTTTATTTCTCATCCTCCATAACACCGGCCTCCATTTCTCAGGTATTACCTCTTCCTTTGTCTATACCGTGTATTGTTGAGTCTCCTACTCTACCTGTGTCTCGTCCTCCTTCTCCCCAACCTCTCATTACCTACCAGCGTCGTCCTCGTCCAGCATCATTGAAGGACATTGTACCCAATCAGGCCGGTGATTCATTCCCTGCTCCAGTTGATCTACCTGCTCCGGATCCACCTGAGCCTTCTCCTGATTTACCTATTGCCCTTCGAAAAGGTACACGTTCCACTTGCAACCCTTATCCCATCTACAATTTCCTAAGTTATCACCGTATATCTCCATCCCATTGTGCTTTTATTTCTGCTATTTCCTCTGTTTCTATCCCTAAAACTGTCCAGGAAGCATTATCCCATCCGGGATGGCGGCAGGCTATGATTGATGAAATGACAGCCTTAGAATCCAATAACACATGGACCCTTGTTCCCCATCCTCCCGGGAAATCCACAGTTGGATGTCGTTGGGTATTCACTATCAAAATCGGTCCGGATGGTCAGATTGATCGCCTGAAAGCCCGTTTAGTAGCTAAAGGCTATACTCAGATCTTTGGGCTCGATTATGGTGATACCTTTTCTCCTGTTGCCAAAATAGCCTCTATTCGTCTCTTTTTGGCCATGGCAGCCATGCGTCGCTGGCCCCTGCATCAGTTAGACATTAAAAATGCCTTTCTTCATGGTGATTTATCTGAGGAAGTCTATATGGAGCAACCACCTGGTTTTGTTGCTCAGGGGGAGTCTCATGGCCTTGTTTGCAGGTTACACAAAGCCTTATATGGTCTCAAGCAGAGTCCTCAGGCATGGTGAGGAAGTATGCTCTTGATATATTGGAAGAAACTGGTATGCTAGATTGTAAGATGATTGACACACCTATGGATCCCAATGTTAAGCTTATGCCAGATGAGGGGGAGCCTTACTCAGATCCAGGAAGATATCGCAGATTAGTTGGAAAGTTGAATTATCTCACTATGACTAGATCTGACATATCCTTTGCTGTCAATGTTGTGAGTCAATTCCTCAATTCTCCTCGGGAGAGTCATTGGGATGCAGTAGTTCGGATCTTGAGATACATTAAAAGTTCTCCTGGGAGAGGGCTAATTTATCAGAACAAAGACCACACTAACGTTGTTGCTTACACAGATGCAGATTGGGCTGGTTGCCCAAGTGATAGACGGTCAACTTCAGGTTATTGTGTTCTTATTGGAGGCAACCTCATTTCGTGGATAAGTAAGAAGCAAAGTGTTGTAGCTAGATCGAGTGCAGAAGCAGAATATAGAGCTATGGCTCTTACTACATGCGAACTCATTTGGTTAAAGCAACTTCTTTCTGAGTTAAGCTTCTGCACGATTGGGTCCATGAGCCTTATATGTGATAATCAGGCAGCCTTGCACATTGCTTCCAATCCAGTCTTTCACGAGCGGACCAAGCATATCGAGATCGATTGCCACTTTATCCGCGATAAGATTATATCTGGAGAAATCACGATGTCATTCGTAAGCTCCACTAATCAGCTGGCAGATATGCTCACTAAATCACTCCGAGGTCCAAAGATAAAATATATATGTGACAAGCTTGATGCCTATGACATATATGCACCAGCTTGAGGGGGAGTGTTAAGTGACTAAAGTCTTTATCCTCTGTAAAGTATTAGACTATCTGTAAAGCTAATACCTTATCTCTAACATGTCTAAAGCAGAGAATATATCTATCTGTAAGTGTCCTACCATGGAAGTCCCATTAGTATTTTCATCATACTGTCTGTAAATGATTCAATATAAAAGGAATAGTTGAGAGTCATTACTCTCAAGTAATTTTCATTCAATATCAGTCTCAACTTCAAGTAAACATAACTTGGTCCTTATGTTTCAAGCAATGGGACCCAGGTGGAAGTTTCCTTCAGCTGTCCAGGACCCTGACCCACACCTTCACCTTGAGGACAAGGTGAATATTTTGGGGGGGAATATTGTTAGGCCCAAGGTTACACGGTCTACACTAGAAGGCCTAAGAAGAGTAATTTGGAGAATAAAGAAGATAGGAGCATGGGGTAATTTGGAGAATAAAGAAGATAGGAGCATAGGAAGTGAAGGGAGCAACTACCTCCTGAATTGTAACAAACCACTTGCTGACTTGGCAAGTGAGAGAGGGAGAGAATATTCTAGAATGGGAGGCTGTTAAGCCAGAGAGAGTATTAAGGGAGAAGGGTGGGAAGAATGAGGTAGGAAGAAATTAAGTGAGCATTTGGAGCCATTTTGGCAGGGAGGAGCAGACCCTCGAAGTTCTGCAGGAGTGTTCTTTTTGGTTCTGTTTTGTAATTACAAGGGTCTTCTTCTGTTTGTAAGGAGCTAGCCTTCATATTTTCCTATCAATAAAACTAGGTTCCTAACATCTTGCAATTTCTAACCCCAAGGAAAAATTAAAACCACCCAAATCTTTAATTCTAAAGGAAGAATCAAGAAAAGCCTAGATGGCATTGATTTCTACAAGGTTATTGCCTGCCAAAACATCATCATCCACATAAACCAAAAAAGCAATGAAGGAATTTTGTTTTTGCTAAACAAATAGTGAATGATCAAATTGGGACTGGGTAAAGCCACGTGAGAGCAGTGTTGAGGATAGCTTGAAAAACCACTGTCTGGTAGCTTGCTCAAGTCCATCAAGTGACTTTGGAAACCTGCAAACTTGATTTGGCTGTGGAGAATGGAAGCCTGGTGGGAGAACCACGAATACTTCCTCTCATAAGTCATCATACATAAATGTATTATTGACATCTAATTGACAATGGAAGCAACAAAAAGTAAAAGTCTCACAGTGGTTAACTTAGCCACTGGTGAAAAGGTTTCAAAACAGTCAATGCCTTCAATTTGAGTAAAACCCTTGGCAACCAATGTAGCCTTGTATCTCTCAATGGAACCATCAGCTTTTTGCTTAATTTTGTAAACCCACTTGCATCCAATGGGGGTTTTGCCAGAGGGCAAGTCAGTGAGAGTCCAAGTGTGATTTTGCTCCAATGGTACAATTTCACCATCCATGGCATTTCTCCAGCATTCCAAATGGATGGCTTGGGAATAGGTTGTGGATTCAATCTGACTAGAAATAGAGAGAACAAAGTTTTTGTGGGAAGTGGTTACTTTGTGATATGTGAGATAGGAAGGGTGGTCTCTTTGGTATAAGGAATGTGGTGTAAGGTATAGTGGGACGTGAGGAGAGTTGTGAGGAACAAGTGTGTGAGTTGCAGAAATAGGTGTGAGTTGTAGAAAAGGTGGGGAGGTCAAGGTGAGGGAGCTGCTGTGGTAATGGAATTTGAGATGCAGTATCACTGGTGGTCAAGTGGTGCAATAGAAGAAAATACACAACAACTAAACGATAGAAATTGGGGAGATGTTGGATAGATTGAAGCGGAACAATAAAAGAGGGATTCTAGGATTTAGAAGCCTCTCAAATCTGAAATTATAATATTACAGATAAAAGATACTGCAGACAAATCCCTAGGATTATTTATACTAGGGTTCTTAGCATATTACTCAACCTAGCCTAATCTTTCAAGGCCCAAATAACCTTAAGCCTAAACACCTCATTAAAAGTCACATGCTAGTCATGTGACTACTTATTACAAAGCAAACACTTTAAGCAAACTTTGAAATAAGGAACTTAAAAACAGAACACTAAGGAAACTGCTCCTGCACCATCAAGGGTATAATGTGAAATGGAAAAAAAGACCCAGAATAATACATTTTTGGAAATTGGACATCTAGTAAAACAAAACCTCCAGTGCCTGCTTTGAAACAAAGAAATGCACATTTTCTAGTTCTAGAGTCAAATTTGGATATGTGTGCAGTGAGAGTGGATGCAAAGCAAAGAGAACCAAACACCTTGAGATCTGCAAGGTTTGGTGATTGGTTATAGAGTTTCTCATAGGGAGAGGAATTGGAGAGAACTAAGGAAGGAATTCTGTTAATGACGTAAATAGAATGGAAAATGGCATAAGACCAAAGGGATTTTGGGATATTTGCTTCAAATTGTAAGGCTCCAGCAACATTCAGCAAATGCTGGTGTTTCCTCTCAACTACAGCATTTTGCTGAGGTGATTCAACACATGAGGTAAGATGTATGATTCCTTTGGAATCAGAGAAATTGACCATGGTGAATTCAGGGCCATTGTCAATTCTAATGATTTTAATTCTGGTATTAAACTGATTTTCAATCAAGTTGACAAAGGAATGAACAAGAGATTGAGTTTGAGATTTGGTTTTCATTAGACAGATCCAAATATGTCTATATTAAAATATGTCCAGATTCATTCCTTAATCTCTCCGTATTAGTTTCCTATTGTTATGCCATTATTAAGGCCTTTGTTAAGCCCTTAGTTAAGGACTGTAATTAGCCTGTAATAATTTTTTTCTTTCCTCTTTTAGTTTGTCTCTCTTTTGTATATAACATACAGACCATGATCAAATATTAGAAAGAATTATTTTCCCCTCCAAATCCATGTATTCTCTTTCTACATGGTGTCAAAGCTTCGGCTCTTTTTTTTCCTTACGTTGTTGTGTCGGTCATCATTGCCAAACTTACTCTAAGAATCAGCCTTCATTGCCAGGTTTAGACCACCTCTGGCTTCCATAGCCAGAAAACTGATTCTGTTAACCTTCGCCAGCTTCTGCCTTGCGCCTCTCTACTCTGCTGTTATCACCACCACGCGCCAACACGTGAACGCCTCTCTACTCCGGCTGACCATCGTGCTTGCCCAAAACTGATCGTCCTGCCTCCTAAACTAAGGCAACCTCCTTTTCCACCATGTCCAAGACTTCAGATTCCTCCACAACTCAGGTCCCATTCTCCGCATATTCTCCAGGAAAGGCTTCATCCCATTCTGATAATCCTGATCTCCAAATTTCTACTGCAAAATTGAATGGGAGAAATTTTATGGAATGGTCTCAATCTGTTAAGATTTTTTTGATGAGTAGAAGCAAGTTTAAGTATGTGAATGGTACCGCTAAGGCACCTCCAGAAAAGGATAAATCTTATGAAAATTGGGAGGCTGAAAATGCTACTGTCATGTCTTGGCTCCTACACTCAATGCCACAGGAAATTAGCAGAACGTATCTTCTCCTTCCCACTGCTGCAGATATCTGAGAGGCAGTTAAGAAGACATACTCAAAAAAGGGTTTTACATCCCATACTTTTCAGATTAAAAGGGAAGTTCTCAAGACAAAGCAGGGATCTTCCACAGTTATTGAGTACTACAACAAACTGAGTGGGCTATTCACAGAGTTAGATATGTATCAAAATGTGGAGATGGTGTCAGCTGAAGACAGGAAGAACTTGCAGGACATGTGGGAGAAAGAGAGGGTTTTTCAGTTCTTACTTGGTCTCAATTCTGAATTTGAGCAGGTCTGTGATCATGTTTTGCGTAAAGAGCCATTTCCTGACCTAGCTGAAGCTTTCTCTCTTGTTCTAGAAGCAAAGAGTCAGAAAGAGCTCTTGTGGAACAAGGAGTCCGTAAATGAGAAATCCATCATGGAGAACTCAACCTTATTAAGCACTAAATCAGGTGGTGTGACTATTGAAACAAGCCATGTCATACTAGAGAAACCTGCTGGAAGTTGAATGGCAAACCTGCAAACTTGAAAAACATGAAAGCAGGTGGTATACAGGCAGCAGCACAGAACCCAGCAGAATCCGAGATACCTCCATTTAGCAAGGAATAACTATAGCAGATAGTATGGTCTCTTAAGTCAGTCCAAACTTAATACTACCTATTCCCTTGCACAAAAAGGTAATCCTATAGCTCTTACTGCTAAGTCCACACATGGTCTTTGGATAGTTGATTCTGGGGCTAGTGATCACATGACTGGTCAGTCAAACTTATTCCTTTCTTATACTCCTTGTTAGGGTAATCTTAAAGTTTGTATAGCAGATGGGTCTTCGTCTCATGTTGCAGGGAAAAGTTCAATTTTCATTTCTGAACACCTAACCCTGCATTCTGTTTTACATGTTCCTAATCTGTCTTGTAATCTCTTGCCATTAGAAAACTCACTAAGGATTCTAACTGTAATGCTGTTTTTGAGTCGTCCTTGTGTATATTTCAGGATATGTGCTCGGGGAAGATGATTGGCAGTGCTAGGGAGGTGGATGGACTCTACTACCTTGAAGGCAGTGCACCCTTGGTTAGGCAAGCTCCAATATCAGGCAGTTTTGTCTCCTTTTCTGATAAAGATGAAGTTATGTTGTAGCATTATAGGCTAGGTCATCCAAATTTCATGTATTTGAGCAAATTGCTACCTTCTCTTTTTAAGAATAAAGATGTATCTTCCTTTCAATGTGATACTTGTCAATTTGCTAAACATCATCGTACTACTTTTTTTCCTTAAGCCCCATAAACAATCACGCCCTTTCTCTCTCATTCATAGTGATATTAGTGATATTTGGGGGACATCTAAAATAAAAAATATTAAGGGAATGAGGTAGTTTCTACCTTGATTGATGATCATACATGTGTTTGTTGGGTATATCTCTTAAAGGAAAAATCTGAGACTTCTATGGTATTTCAAAAATTCTATCATATGATTGAAACCCAATGTCACACAAAAAATTCAGATTCTTAGAACTGATAATGGCAAAGAATACTTTCACTCCATCCTTAACCACTTTCTCATGGAAAAGGGCATTGTGCATCAAACATCTTGTGTCGAAACACCTCAACAGAATGCTGTTGCAGAAAGAAAAAACAGACACCTTTTAGAAGTAGCCCGTGCCATTATGTTTACTACTGGGGTACCTAAACATTTCTGGGGTGAAGCCATTCTCACCGCCTCCTACCTCATCAATAGAATGCCATCAAGGGTCTGTAAGTTCCAAACCCCTTTGCAAACTCTGATGAACATCTATCCTCATGCTCAATTCTTCAGTGATCTACCTCCTAAAGTGTTTGGTTGTGTGGTTTTTACCCATATTAACAGCTCTCAAAAAGGCAAACTTGACCCTAGAGCCCGTAAGTGTGTCTTTATGGGGTACTCACCTACTCAAAAAGGTTACAAAGCTTTGATCCCACTACTAATAAAATCTATGTCAGTATGGATGTTACCTTTTTTGAGAATCAGTCCTTTTCCCCCAAAACTTCACTTCAGGGGGAGACTCTTACAGATGAAGATTTTGGGAACCTAGTAATTCCTTACCTATGCCTGATATACCTCCTTCCTGTCCAGAACTTGGTTCCGTACCTTGCTGTCCAAAATTTGGTTCTGCACCAGAAAATTCTGATCCTCTAGAACCTGGTTCCTTTCCTGAAAATTCTGATCTTCCTCGTAACCAAGAAATAGCCAACCCTCTTTCTTCCAATACTGAACCTGTTGTGCCAGAAACAGTGGACTTCAATGCAGGGGGAGACATACTGCCTGAGAAAAAAAAGGAGCTGCATGTCTATACAAGGAGGCAAAACCAACAAGGTGTGGAACATCAACCAGAACTAAACTGCCCAGATTCAACTCCGAGTATATCAGGTAATTCAGAATGTTCCTTACACCTTGAACCCTGTGACTCTCTTGATCTTAATCTTCCCATTGCTCATAGGAAAGGCACTAGATCATGTACTTTTCATCCTATATCCAACTTTGTCTCCTATCACAAACTATCTTCTAGCTTTAAAGCCTTTATTTCTAATCTTTCAAAAATAGAAGTTCCTAAATCTATACAAGATGCTCTTACTATTCCTGAGTGGAGAAATGATGTTTTTGAAGAAATGAAGGCCTTAGAGAAAAGTCAGAATTGGGAATTAGTACCTCTACCCAAAGGAAAGAGCCCAGTTGGCTGTAAATAGGTATTTACAGTGAAATATAAGGTTGATGGCTCAATCAATAGGTACAAAGCTAGGCTGGTTGCAAAAGGGTATACCCAAACTTATGGAATAGATTACCAGGAGACCTTTGCACCAGTTGCTAAGATGAATAGTGTCAGGATCTTACTCTATGTGGCAGCAATTAAGGACTGGCCACTTCAACAACTTGATGTTAAAAATGCCTTCCTCAATGGTGAGGTAGAAGAGGAAGTATACATGCATCTACCTCCAGGATTTGAAGACTCTCTTGGTTCCAGGAATGTCTATAGGCTAAAAAGGTCACTCTATGGCCTAAAACAATCTCCAAGAGCATGGTTCCAGAGGTTCACCAAAGCAATAAAAGGTTGCGGATACCTTCAAAGTCAAGCAGATCACACTATGTTTTACAAACATACTAGTTGTGGAAAAATAGTCATTCTTATTGTATATGTGGATGACATTATTCTGACAGGTGATGATCTAGTTGAATAGGAAAAGTTGAAGATGTTTCTGACCAAAGAATTTGAGATTAAAGACCTTGGTGATTTAAGGTACTTCTTGGGAATGGAAGTTGCTCGAAGCAAAGCTGGCATTGTGGTGTCCCAAAGAAAGTATATACTTGATCTTCTTGAGGAAACTGGCATGCTAGGATGCAAGTCAGCTGAAATACCTATGGATGCAAGCAAACTGTAAACTAAGTGTTAATGCTGGTGCTGAAACTGATAAGGGACAGTATCAACGTTTAGTGGGAAAACTGATCTACCTAGCCCACACTCGGCCAGATATTGCCTTTGCAGTAAGTGTTGTGAGTCAGTTCATGCATTCCCCAGGTGAGGAACACTTGAATGCAGTCTTTAGAATCCTCAAATACCTCAAACGGACTCCAGGGAAAGGATTATTGTTCAAAAAGGCTGACAGCTTACATGTTGAAGCTTTTACTGATGTTGATTGGGCTGGAAGCATAGATGAAAGAAGGTCGACATCTGGCTACTGCACCTTTGTAGGAGGAAATTTGGTGACTTGGAGAAGCAAAAAACAGAATGTGGTAGCTACAAGTAGTGCTAAAGCTAAATTCAAAGCTATTGCACAAGGAATATGTGAACTCCTATGGACAAAGCGACTTCTAAATGAATTAAATATTGGATGGAAGCAACCCATGAAACTGTACTCTGACAGCAAGGCAACAATTAGCATCTCACATAATCCTATACAACAGGACAGGACAAAACATGTCGACATTGATCAACATTTTATCAAGGAAAAATTGGATGAAGGAATACTGTGTATCCCTTTTATTCCTACCAAACAACAAGTGGCAGACATACTCACGAAAAGTCTTCAAAGTCAGCAATTTGACTTCCTAATTGGCAAGCTAGGAATATTATGTTAGAATATCTCAGAATATCTCAGAATATCTTCAAGGTATTTTTAGCATATCTTTAGAATATCTTAGCATATCTTTAGAAGATCTTTATAGTATATTGTGAAATCAATTAGTCATCTAATTGAGAGAGCTATCTTATGAGTTATTTCCTAATTTCATTATGTTTCCTGATTTGTTTCCTTTTTTTAATTAGGGTTAGGAGTCTTATTGTCTTAGTGGGCTTGGGCTTGTACTAGTAATACTACACTAGTACTTGACCTAATTATTAGTACAAATAAAGGTTAATGCTTAGTATTTTACAACACATCAAATCAATCTAATCTCATATTTTTCATTAGTATTCTTTTTCTTTTACTCTTTCTATAGCGAAACTCCTATAATTTCAACATGGTATCAGAGCGGTACCATCCTCCGTGACCTACTCTCCTCACTATTCCGTTGCCGGTTCCGTAAAATCTAGAACTTCTCTCTGATTATGTCTCTGTCTTATATCTCTCTTACTTCTCATTTGTCGTGCATCAATTTCGGTTATTAGAATCTTGTTTCTCATTACAGTGGTAACATCTCTTCTTGCCGACGAATCATATCGGCTTCTTTTCCCTTCGAGAAATCATATTGACAGTGAATTTTCTTCCCACTGACGAATCATACCAGTGGTAATTTCTCCTATCTCACCGATGAGTCATACCAATGATGAATTCTCTATTGGCTGCGATTCACACCATCCTTATTTTCAATTTTCATATTTTTGGGTCTCTTGAATTTTTCAACTGTTTGAAGCGTCCAAATGTTGTTCTTGATGAAATTGGAGAAGTTTTGCCCAATGTTTTAAAAGCCAGTTGAACCGG
Organism: Styphnolobium japonicum; assembly: GCA_023212625.1. Taxonomy (NCBI): domain Eukaryota; kingdom Viridiplantae; phylum Streptophyta; class Magnoliopsida; order Fabales; family Fabaceae; genus Styphnolobium; species Styphnolobium japonicum. Next base: position 30,581,895 of record JALBWW010000012.1, read on the forward strand.
ATAACCGGAGAGGAGAGTAGTTCAAGGTTAGATCGGTTTAATCAGTTGAATCGATGGTTGAACCGATATACTATATATACACACATATATATATATATAAATAAAACTGATCACAAAAATCATAAACCGCTTTATTATTTCGCCACCTATTTTGTGAAAAAGAATAACTAGAACTGTGGAAACCCCCAACCCAACTCCCAAAAAAGCTAAATCCTAAGTTTTTTTTTTTTGAAAGAACTATTTTCTTCTTTTTTTTAAATAAAAATTCAATTTAAAAGTTGATGAATGAACCGGCCAATTTTTTATTTTCGGTTTTTACCAGTTTAACCAGTTTTTTTATGATTTTTTGTGGTTTAACCGCTCAGGTGGTTCTTTGGTTGAACCAGAACCGGTGGAGCTTCCGGTCCACGGTTGAACCGGTCCGGTTGGACCGGTTTTTAAAACATTGGTTTTGCCTTTGTTATACATCATGATTGCTTGCCAGAAAATTTCCGCCGTGTGTCTTTCCAGCTATGCCTCTTCCTCCTTGGCAATGCAACTTTCCAACCAACTCTTCTGGCTGTGCATCACTCCAGCCGTTTTGTTAAGTTATCTTTCTAGCCAAAACAGTCAACCCCCTCTGCTAATCGTCCCGTCGTCCGGCCACCTTCAGCCTGGAACGTCGACCCTAGCTCCAGAAATCGTCGCTGGTCCCCGTCACCTCATCGGCACCTCCTCTGTCACTTTTGGGGGCTGGTCACCTAAGTCAGCCATCCACTCACCTTGTCCATACCTCACATTCTTCAATGGCTCCACGTTCAAATCTTCGGCTGCAACGTCCGATGCAGGTTCTGGTAATTGTCCATAGTGTTCCTATTATAATCGCATGGGTCATACTAAAGACAAATGTTATTCTCTCATTAGATTCCCTGAGAAATCAGCTTATGTGTCACAGTCACTGCCTCAGGCTTCAGACAAATGACCTAATCTACATGTTTTGTTCATGATCTCACACACCGGGTCTTAACAAGTTATCTGCCCGTGCTGGCAAATGTATCTTTCTCGGTTACTCTCAAGTTCAAAAAGAATACAAATGCTATTCTCCATCTACTCATCGCTTCTACATGTATGCCGATGTTACCTTCTTTAAGGATACCTTATTTGACTTCCTCAGTGACATCGACCTCCATTTCCTAGGTATTACCTCTTCCTTTGTCTATCTTATTTGCTGTAGATTCCTCAGTCTCTGACATGTCTGGCTCTCCTACTCCACCTCTGACTATCCCTCCTTCCTCTCAACCACTTATTGCCTAACAGCGTCGTCCTCGCCCAACACCATTGGAGGAAGCTGCACCTGACCAAACTGGTGATTCATCCCTTGCTTTGATTGCTCTACCTGCTCCGGACCCACCTAAGCTTGCTATTGACTTACCTATCACCCTCCGTAAAGGTACACATTCCACTTGCAACCCTTATCCCATCTATAATTTCTTAAGTTATCACCGTATATCTTCTTCCCATTATGCTTTTGTATCTGTTATTTCCTCTGTTTCTATTCCTAAAATTGTCCAGGAAGCACTCTCCCATCCAGGATGGCATCAGGCTATGATCCATGAGATGGCATCCTTAGAATCCAATAGTACATAGACCCTTGTTCCCCATCTTACAGGGAAATCCACGGTTGGCACTCGTTGGGTATTTACTATCAAAGTAGGTCCTGATGGTCAACTTGATCAACTGAAAGCTCGTTTAGTAGCTAAAGGCTATACTCAGATATTTGGGCTCGATTATGGTTACACTTTTTCCCCTGTTGCCAAAATGACCTCTGTTCGTCTTTTTTTTGCCCTGATAGCCATGCGTCCGTTGGCCTCTGCATCAATTGGACATTAAAAATGCATTTTTACATGGTGTTTTAACTGAAGAAGTCTATATGGAGCAACCATCTAGCTTTGTTGATCAGGGGGAGTATTGTGGTTTTGTTTGCAGGTTACACAAAGCTTTATATGGTCTCAAGCAGAGTTATCGAGCATGGTTTGGAAGATTCAGTATAGCCCTCCAACACTTTGGCGTGATTCGCAGTGAAGCAAACCACTCTGTCTTTTATAAATGCTCTTCCTCTAGCCGGTACATGACATCTATCTTGTTTAAAGGGATGACATTGTCATTACAAGGGATGATCATGATGGCATTAAAATTCTCAAGCAGCACTTATCTCAACAATTTCACACCAAAGACTTAGGATGATTGCGATATTTTCTTGGGATTGAAGTGCTCAATCTAGTACAGGTGTTGTTATATCTCAGAGGAAGTATGCTCTTGATATTTTGGAGGAGACAGGCATGCTAGATTGTAAGTCGATCGATACTCCTATGGATCATAATGTTAAGCTCATAGTTATTTAACTTGGACCGATGTCAACTCGGTTAGGATACTGAGTCAATGGGTCATTGGTTCAACCAGTGAGTCAATAGTCGAACCGCATAAAATTAAATAAATATTTAAATATATATATATATATACACACTAGATATGATGATATTTATATTAAATACATATATCGATAGTTTTGCTTTTAAATCATTTTCTTTCCTTTTCGCTTTATATTATGTTTTTTGATTCATACTTTAATGTAATATAATACAATGGCTAAAAAATAATGAATGATGCATGTCTATGTTGCATAGGTACAGGAACGGTAACCGGTACGGTACCGAATACGGGTACAAGATACGACATTTTTGGAAAAACTAAGGTACAGGTACGTTAGTATAATTATATATATATAAAATATATATATATATATATATATATAATTATACTAACGTACTCATACCTTGTATATATATATATATACAAGGTATGAGTACGTTAGTATAATTATATATATATAAAATATATATATATATAAGATTAGAAGATTTATAAGTATCATATAACATAAAAAAGAGCTTAAGTTGTTCAAATGATAATATAGCATATCACAAAAAGAAATTATACATGTTCAACAACATAAAATCTAGGCATGAATATAAAAATCATGATCTAACATTCTCAATATCATTATTTCCTTGCCCATCATCAGTAAAAAGAACAACTTCCAAGTCTAACTCATCAAGAAAAAGACTAGTCGTACTCGACCAGCCGTACCTGATCTATACTCGAGTTGTACCCCGCCGTACCAGAGAAGCATACCCAATATGAATTTCAAAAACAAAAAATGGGTAAGTACTGGGAGTACCCGAGCCGTACCCATACCCAGTACACATACTTCTTCAGAAATAGAGTATCCATGCTTCAGAGATGCATGTTATGCCATGTGACACTACCTACTCCACATATGCCATCATCTCAAAATCTGAGAAGAACGCAGGAACACAAAAAACAATTTGAAAAGCATTTTGTGAATACTCTTCACCCAACTTTTCGTTGTGGCGGGGAGCCGGTAGCTCAGGTGCGTGTGCAGATAAACCACCATCGAAAGTTATTTCAACAAGCGACCTCCATCTGCTTCCCTATAGAGCAGATAAACCACTGGTGAAGCTGAAATTGGCTGGAATCAACAAGAAATAGAACTGAGTTGGGATTGGAGTGTTTCAACACAATCGTAAACCCAGTTTTTTCAGGAAAAAATTCTTGACAAGCCAGTTCAACTGAAACTAACGAGTGATACAAGTTGCATAAGGTTTGGTTGAGTCAGCTGGGCCAAAATAGTTTTTTTGCACCACCGATTGAACATGGTGCTTGGACCAGCCAAGAGACCAGTTTTGCAGTCTGACCGGCCGGTCCGAGCCTAGTTTAACAACATTGGTTAAGCTTATGCCAGATCAAAGGGAGCCATACTCAGACCTAGGAAGATATCGAAGACTAGTTGAAAAGTTGAATTATCTCACTATGACCAAATCTGACATATCCTTTATTGTTAGAGTTGTAAGTCAATTCCTTAATTCCCCTTGTGACAGTCATTGGGATGCAATAGTTCGCATCCTGGGATACATTAAAGGTTCTCCTGGGAGATGGCTGATTTATCAGAATAAAAGCCACCCTGACATTTTTGCTTACACAAATGCAGATTGGGCTGGTTGCCCAAGTGATAGACGATCAACTTCAAGTTATTGTTCTCTCATTGGAAGCAACCTCATTGCGTGAAAGAGTAAGAAGCAAAGTGTTGTAGCTATATCAAGCGCAGAGGCAGAATATAAAACTATAGCCCTTGCTACATGCGAGCTCTTATGGCTAAAGCAACTTCTTTTTAAGTTAAAATTTTGCAAGATCGGTCCCATAAGCCTTATATGTGATAATCAGGCAGCCTTGCATATTGCCCTCAATCCCATTTTTCATGAACGGACCAAACATATCGAGATTGACTGCCACTTTATCCGTGAAAAGGTTATATATGGAGAAATCACTACATCATTTGTGAACTCCAATGATCAACTAGAAGACATGCTCACTAAATCACTTTGGGGTCGAAGGATAAAATATATATGTGACAAGCTTGATACACATGACATATATGCACCAACTTGAGGGGGAGTGTTGGGATTCATTATGATTGTGTGATGATTTTACATTATTAGTTTCCTTGTATATATTATCTTGATTAATTGTACACTCCCTAGATTAGGAAACTAATGTAAATGTTGATTATCATATCCCTACAATTGAGGGACTTAGTTTGTATCAATGTAAATAAATTTAGAGGCAGGGAGACAAATCTCTCAAGCAATTTAGTCCAAAACCTAGTCTCTCTCAAGCCTCTCAAGTAAAGTGAAGCAAGGAATGTAAAGGACATTTGTCAAGAATAAGTTGTCTGAGAAGTGAATTGTGCTAGACTATTGTGCAAGTAATTTGTACCATTTGGCAGTGCGACTAAAATTGGCTTTATTTTGTGATAAGTGGTGTGGTGTTCTAAAGAGAAGCAGATGTGGTCAATGACTCTTGTATCTAGAATCCACTGACTATTTATGGAAATGGATTAAGTAGAAGGTATACCTAAGGGGTTGATTTGGGATAGGCTAGCTTGGTTGGAGGAATGAGGAGGGGAATCTTGGTGAGGTGACTGGATCAATGCCAACAAATCCTGATATTGCTTTGCAGCGAAGTTGAAACTTGAGCTTTCATGATCTCTTTATGGTCTAAGTACACATTTCCCTGAAAAAATTTGGTTTTTGAACTTGAAATCTTAAGGATAACCGTGCTTCTTGTAACATTCTGTGATCCAAATGATTGGCCTTTTCTATGATCCAAATGATTGGACTTTTCCACTGCCCTGTGACTTGGGAGAGAATGAACTTCTGCCTTATTGACTATTTCCCTTGCCAAAGGTGAATCTTTGGTGGTTGGCAGTGGTATGGACTGGTACTTGAAACTCGGCAGCAAGTTCTCCCAACAATTGTCTTTCCCGTTGCACACACCACCAATGAGAATACCTTGTTGATGCTAGGCAGCGGTTCAAGAAGCATAATCTGATACCTAACATTGTAGAATTGATCTCCCAAACCTTTCAAGAAACAAATCATAGTCGTTTTCTCTATACGTTCTCATTGTGTTAAAAGCACAACTACTGCAAGGTATAGCAAACTTGCAAGCAGGCAATGGCCCAAAATATTCAAGTTCCTCCCATTGGTTATGTTTGGAATCAATTAAAAATGGATTGAATTGATTTTATTTGATTTGAATTGATTTAAAAATCAAATTCTATGTTTCAAACTCATTATAAAAAATTGAATTTGAATTGATTTGGAAATCAATTCTTATGTTTGGAACTCATTAAAAAAAATTGATTTCATTTCATTTTATTATTTTACCTTTTTACTCTTATATCATTGTAAAATCAAAAGGTTAGTACAGATAAAATAATCAATCCAGAATGCGGCACAGAGCGGCCACCCTAAAAAATACTATAGCGGCATAGCAGATCGCGAAGCAGCCACTACAACAAAGATAGCAGCTACAATATAAAAAACTTCAAAATTTATAAAACATACATAATTAATAATATTGTTGAAATTACATGATTTAGGTAGGGAAAGAATAAAAAAGAGAAGAAATACTAATGAATAATATGAAATTGGATTTATTTGATGTGCTGTAACATACAAAGCATTACTATTTATATTAATAATTATGTCAAGTACTAGTGTAACACTACTAGTACAAGTCCAGCCTTACTAAGATAATAAGATTCTTAACCCTAATTAAAAAAAGGAAACAAACCAAGAAACATAATGAAATTAGAAAACAACTTCTAAGATTGTTTCCTCAATTAGAAGACTAATTGATTTCACAATATATTATAAAGATCTTCTAAAGATATGTTAAAATATTCTAAAGATATCTTAAAATACCCTGAAAAAATTATGACATATTCTAACACTCCCCCTCAAGCTAAAGCTTACTTAGCTTTAAGCTTCTTATAAATAACAAACATAAGAACACAGCAACTCATACAAGAAATAGGACAAAATAGCCCAAGCCAAACAACAGCAAGTCATCAAACAGGATGAATCGTGGGATGCATGGTCATACAACCCCTTGGAGAGGTGAAATCAAAGCACAAAGGGTGAATTAGACATAAAAAGGCCACAACAGTCTATATTGAAGTCTCTGCCGTCTGCCGGAAAAAGTGGCACAAGGAACGATAACACTGCTGAAATGTGAGCATCATTGGTTACTACAGTGTGTGAGAATGAAGGCGGCAACAAGAACTCGCCGGAATTGAGACGCGACAGAGGAAGAGGCTGCAGGCAGTGGGTCACAATAATCAAACACATAAAGTGCTGAATCTGGATGAACAGAGGTTGGATGGTTAAAAAAGGATCACCAACGCTCGAAACATATATGAAGATTGGAAGAAGCGTCGTCATGAGAAGCTTGTTTGGATGTAGTGCGCTAAAAGAAACTAATCATAAAAATAATGTGAGCTCTATAAATAATAGCTCAAAAGACAACTCAGGGATGCTAGAGACGCTAGAGAGACGATATATGAGATGAGCGTTGCTAGAAAGATAACTCAACAAGACGGCTGAAGTGACGCACATTTAGAAGAGTTGGTTGGAAAGTTGCATGGCGATGGAGGAAGAGACATCGCTAGATTCAGCGAAAATTTCCTGGCAAACAATCATGACATACAGCAAAGCCCAAACTTCTCCAAGTTCATCAAGAGAATTCATCGCCGGTATGACTCATCGATGAGATAGAAGAAATTACCGCCAACAAATTCGTTGATGGGAAGAAAAGTCATTATTGGTATGATCGTCAGTGGGTAGAAAAGTCACCGTTGATATGATTCTTCGATGAGAAGTGAAGCCGGAATTGATGCATAGCCTATGAGAATTAAGAGAGATACGAAACCGAGACATAATCGGATAGGAGTTCCAAATTTTAAGAAACTCAGCAACGGAATAATGATGGAACTAGGTCACGAAGGATGGTATCGCTCTGATACCATGTTAAAATTACATGGTTTAAACAGGGAAAGAGTAAAAGAGAGAAGAAATACTAATGAATAATATTAGATTAGATTGATTTGATATGTTGTAAAAAACAAAGCATTAAACCCTATTTATACTAATAATTAGGTCAAGTACTAGTGTAGTACTACTAGTATAAGCTCAAGTCTATTAAGACAATAAGATTCATAACCCTAATTAAAAAAAGGAAACATAATGAAATTAGGAAACAACTTCTAAGATTGCTTCCTCAATTAGAGAACTAATTGATTTCACAATATATTATAAAAATCTTCTAAAGATATGTTTAGATATTCTAAAAGTATGCTAAAATACCTTGGAGATATTATGACATAATCTAACAGATACTAATAGTTTTAAAACTTTAAATCGTTAACAAATAATCAATAAATAAAGTTTCAGCACTCAAAATTTAAGATATATTTATCAATTATCTTTTATAAAATACCAATAACAAAAGTCAAACAGTTACTAAAAGACAATAATTTTAAAATATAAAAAAGAGAATAGTAATTTTAATTATCAAAAGTAAAAAGACATTGGCCAAAAAAGGCCAAAAGGGAAAGCTGGATGGCACCCACAAAAGAAGATAGAAAGACAGGAAAAAAAAAAGTGATGAGCAGAGGTGCAGACAGAGTAAGATGAACAGGAGCGAAGGTGATGTAGTAACGCCTGATAATGGAACTTTGGGTTCTGGCCGGATGAACGACAGAGACTAGAAGAATACCCGCAAAAGGCCAGATGGACATAAGATTCTGGCCAGCAATGATGGATTTTAACTAGAGCGGCCGGTATGGCCGCTATTTGAGCCGCAATTGGGCGATATTTTGGCACTCCACGCTGCATCACTCTGCTTCACTCCATGGTGACGTGATCGCGGCTGCATCTACCACTATTAACAACCTTGAGTCAATCTAAATAAATACTTTTAAAATCAAATCAAATCCTAATAAATCCCGCCATATTTGATATGATTTGTAAATCTAAACAATTAAAATTTATGAGATTTTGAAAACAAATCATTTCTTATTTTTTAACATTTCAAACACAATATTTGATTTACAAATCAAACCAAATCCCATTTTTTTACATTCCAAACACACTCATAGGGTCTTCAATTCAGCGAAATGGTGTCACTGTGAGATTGTTCTGCTTATAAGAGAAGATTTCTTCCTAAAGGTGTGAGATGCAAAACATATCAACCTGCAAGAATTGTTCCTTGAGGTCATTCCATACCTCATATGCTTTGTCAATCCACATAATACTTTATGCTATTGGTTGAGATATTGAACGTGTGATCCAAGACAACACCATAGTGTGCACCTTTCCCAAGCTCCATAGAGAGGATCCATGGTTGTTGGCACCACAATTGAGCCATCAACAAACCCCTGTTTGTTCTTAGATAGAAGTGCTATTCTCATGGCTTGGCACCAAGCATGGTAATTTGGTCTTGGGAGAATTGGCGATACAAGTACCAAACCTAGATTTTCATTCGAATAAAGGTAGAAAGGGCTCAATGGATTTTGAGACTCATCTGCAGCAAAGTCTCTAGCAGGATTGAAGGTGGAATTTGCCATGAATGGTTCACTGAAGGTTGAGGCAGAATGTGACGACCCAGAAGGGATGAACTACGGTCAAAGGGATGAATGCGCAGCAGAGCTTTGATACCATATTAAAAAACATGGCCAAGAGAGAATCGAGAGAGAAACTAAAAATGAATTTGGTGAATCATAATGAATGAATTGATTCAGGCCATTAGCCAATATATACATCATACACAGCTGGAGTTTGTTATAACAAACTCAATAATTGATTAACTAACTAATGAACTGATTGCCAGCTAATTGACAAGTCAGCAACTAACCAATTAATTGACAAGTCAGCACTTTAACTAATTGAATCAGTATAACAAAAAACTAATCTACCCGTTTTCCATCTGTGGTAGTTATTTTTCTTTTTAAATATGATTGTTAATGGTTGCACTTGCAAGTTGCAACTGTACGTAAGAGAAATGAGCACGTTCACACACAAAAAGAACTTTAAAAAAAAACAAAACAAAACAAAAACAAAAAACAAAAGCAGAAGGAAAGAAAATAAGTTCATACGCGATTCCAAACTGAACCAAGTGTGGCAGGCTGAGATTGACAAGGGAGAACATCTTCTGGGGTTAGCTTTTGGGGTACTGGCAAAGGCGCTGCATCTTCCGTTATTTTTCTAACCCAATATGTGTAAGATGCTCCTTGTTGCTGTTCTTTCTCTGACGACACTAGTGCTTCAGACTCCATTTTACTTCTCTCTTCAATATACTCTTATTCCTCCCAACAAATCAACGAATTTCTCTTTTTGCAATAAACTTCCATGGAAACAAAAAGTTAAATTACACCTTTAAAAGCGTGAAATGAAACTTAACCTAAGACACAGCAATCAATTTGTATCGATATAAATAAAATACCAGATATTCTTCAACGCACGCCAAGTGTTGTATTGCAGAGGAAGAGAGACAAAGCCGATCAATGGACAAAGACAGAACAGTGGGATACAATTATTAATTGCCCTTCGGGAAGTTTCCAGTAGACCGGAGAAGAAGCGTTGCACAAACAGCTATAAAAATTAAAAAATAGTCAAAACTCAAAAAACAAAAAAGAAAAGAAAAGTTTAGTTTTTTTTTCTTTTTATTTTTACTTATATATATTTTTATTATAATTATAAAAATATTATTTTGTTATTTTTTATTTTTAAATTTTGAGAAAAAAATTATAAATTTTTAAAAATAAAAAACAAAATAAAAATAATGTAATATTTTTATAATTATAGTAAAAATATATTTAATTAAAAATAAAAATAAAAAATAAATCAAACACGTTATAAATATTAACGATTTTTTTTAATTTATTTATTAATGGAATTTATTTATTTTTTATTATTTATAAGATTTAATTTTAAATTATTATCTCACTAATAATTATTCTTTAATCAAATTTTTTTAGTTAAATAATATAATATAATTAAATAATAATTAAAAAATATTATATTAAAAAGGAATAGAAATTAAAGCCTATTTGATAATCTTGTTAGGATATTGCTGATAAATTATTGACAGTTCATGATGCAATTTATTATCATAATAGAAAGGAAATATAAAACATTAAGGACATGAATAGCATGAGTAATACGTATCATTAGTAAAGATAGAAATAAGTAGATTAAATAAATACATTAAGAAAGGAAGAAAATTTAGCCTATGAATTTTCTCATAATAATGGTTAACAATAATAAAAATATTAATTAAAAATTATTGGAAAAAACAAATAAGATGTGACACGTGATAATATGATAGAATGACAAAAATTGTGTTTTAGTCTAAAGTTTTTTTTTTTGTTATGTGATCAAGACTAAGTCTCTCCATATAGGATTTTAAAGGAACATCTCTCATATTGGTTTAATGTATTTAGTTAAATTAATTTTTATAAATATTAGCCCAAAGTTTGAATACAAGTAGTTAATGTAAAAAATACACCTTCTTAATCACTAACCTTAATTTAACATGGAGTGAATAGTAAATTTTTTAAGGCCCGTGTGGTAAACGGAATTGAGTTTGGAATTAAGCTTTAGAATTAGAATTGAACCTCCTAATTCTAATTGTCTTGTTTGCTAAATATATTAGAATTAGAATTCTAATTTCGAGTCCAATTTTATAGAATTAAAAAATAACTAGTTTATATTACTCTCAATTTTTAGTTCACCAAGATTTTTTATTTTTTGAATATTAAAAATTATCTAACAATAATTGCCGCTCGTAATACCAACATAGTCTGGCAACGTCGCTGCTAGCATGCTCCAACAATGTTGTCGTTGGCGTGCTTCCAGCCACATTGTTCACCGCAACTCCAACGTGCTAACTGTTGATGGCCTCCGATCACTGTCGTCGTCACGTGTGCAATGACCAATTCGTCACGCTTCCTCCGATCACTGGCATCAGCGTCCTACAATTACCTTCGTCATCATCAATGACATCTTTTAGTTCAGCATTTATTGCAACCACTGTAATTTAATAATGTAAGTTCTATTGATTTTTTTAATAAATTTAAATTATTATTTATTAATTTAAATTTATTTATTATATCTTTATAAATTCTTGAAAAATTATTTAAATAATAAAATTTCAGTTCAGTTCATAATTACAATTCTAAAAGTCTCAATTCTTTAATTATGTCAAACATAAAAAATAAAATTCTTGTTAATTCTAATTCTAACATAAATGGAATTAAAATTAAAATTAAAATCCTAAACTATAATATTAATTCTATCATCTAAATAGATCGTAAAGGAAATTAGATTACATGAACATTCACAAACTCATCTAAAAATTTTAATACAACAAAGAAATCATCAAAATCTAAAATTAAAAATTAAGAAAACAAGGGGGATTCTAAACTACCCACAACATGGATCCTTATCTTCAAGTGATCCTTATCTTCAAGTGAATCTCCAATTAAAAAAAATTAATACAAAAGTTACATCTTGTTTTTGAATAATGATTCAGGAAGGATAACTTAGAATCCCACAAGAAACAAATCAAACTTTGATGGAAATTGTAATTGAGAACTAATCTTTAGATCTTACTGAGCTAATAAGATCTTATGTCATGTTTGGTACATGGAATAGTAATTCCATGAAATAGGATTGGAATCAAAATGGGTTAGAATAGAATAACCATTCCTAATCCATAGTTAGATCACTTTCAGATTGAATACATGAAATTAATGCAAAATAAAATTAAAATTGATCTAAGGACATAAATAGCCCTCATAAAACAAATAAAAGAAGGTTAACTTTTTTTTCATATATCATGTTCAAATTTAAATTTTTACATACCCCGTGACAAAAAAATGTCATAAGAAAAGAACAAGCAATGTTTTGTTTATAAGAAAAAATTGAAACGAGTACAATATCTTGGATAAAATATTTCATACATTTTTTTGTAATATTTTATTTGTGATTTTTAGATGATAATTAAATCTTCTCAGTATTCTTATTTTCATTTATAATTCATATTTGCATAATTATTAATTTTTAAAAATTAACATGAGTATCTAAAATTAATTACAAGACATGAAGAGTAGGTTGGGATAAACTAAAAATAAAATTAGAATTTAAGCATGTTAGATTTAATGAAGGGTAATAATTGTTACCATAAAGTAAATGAAGGTATGTTAGAAAAAATAAATTAAATTTCATTCCAAAGGGTATGAAATCACCAATCCCACATTTGTCAAACGGAATGGTGATTCTAAATTCTATGGAATAAGATATGGAATGAAATCGTTACTTTAAGCTTTTCTTTGTAACAAACATGGGAATGCTCATTCCATGAAATAAATGTGGAATGAAAGCATCATTCTGCATACCAAACATAACATTAGAATAATATAATCAATAGTTTAAGATTTTTGTATTACTGTTACAAGAAAGAAGAGTTGAGAAGCGACAAAAAAATACATGTGTATGGCTGTCAAACGGACCAACTCGTGATGAGTCATGAGTTAAACAGGCAGGGTCAAAATAACTCGTATTTAAACGAGCTTTAAAAGTATCATTGCATAAACATGCAGGCAAAAACGGGGCTAGCCTGCATAATAAGATATTTTAAAATATATATATAATTGAAAATTTTAAAGATGTAAAAGTCAAAATCATTTCATAACATTTTTTAAAAATATATTCTCTCATATACTACAACTAGTGAGAAAAAAATGCAAAGAAAAATTCAACCAATAAAAAAAATCTATTGAAATTATGAAGAAATGGCTAATGGAAGAGTTAACGGGTTAGCCTTTTAAATTGCGAGCTAAACAAGTTAGATAAAAAATGCTTACATTTCATCAAGTTACTAAAATAGAAGCCCAACTCGTATAATTTATGCGATTAAATGGGTTTACTCGACAAGTTTGACCGATTTTGACAACCCTAAGCATGTGATGGTAGGTTTTAGTGTGTTTGGATTAAATTTTGTAAATGTTGATAGTCCCACATTGGATAGTGACATGACCTGAATAGTGTTTATAATAGGGGACAACCCTCACTCTTTGAGCTAGCTTTTGGAGTTGAGTTAGGCCCAAACCTAAATTCTAAGATGGTATCAGAGCCTATCGAGATCCGTTGGGCCACCCACAGATGTCCAGTCCTGCAAACTTCACGCTTCAAATGTCCAGTCATAGAACTCAACTTCAATGTGGGACTCTCAACACCCCCCTCACTCTCCAGATGTCCAGTCATAGAACTCAATTCCAATGTGAGACTCTCAACACACCCCCCTCACGCCTAGGACTGGACATCTGGAACATGAAGTTTGCAGGACTAGACATCTGCGGGTGGCCCAACGAATCTCAGATAGGCTCTGATACCATATTAAAATTTGAGTTAGGTCAAAACTCAAATTCTAATAGTAAACTTGATTTTGAATGAACTTAATTTTGGTTAGAAGTGAATTTGCAAACTTTTATCCAAAAAGTGATTTTGGTAGAATAAATATTGTTTGGATAATATTATTAAAATGACTTTTAAATGTGTAATTATTAAAAAGATATGAGTTTTATATTACTTTATCTATATTGTCCTTTAATTTCATTTCATTATTTTTGTGGTATACATTATGACTACATATTACTTTGTTCATATGATATTTTATTTTATTTCATATTATTCTTTCATTTTATTATAAGTTTCATATCACTTTGTTTATCTTTTCCTTTCATATTGGTCCCTTCAATCAAAATGGCCGCATAATAACTTGTCTAATTTATTCTCCAACAAAAAAAAATGTAATTATTTAATAACTAAAGAATAAAACCTATAATTAAATCCGTTATTCAATTTTAATATATGAATCTATTATATAAGTTTCAAATATCAAATAGTTATTTTTTGGTATAAGATATTAAATATCCAAAATACACTTGTTTAAATTATTATTTATATCAAAATTGGTTCATAATTATTTTTTTAAATTAAAGAAACTATAATTTATAAAATAAAATTACATGTTTTGTTATATCCGTAACACAGGTGCCTCTTTTAATATTTATATAATTATTTTTTAAGTTTTGTAATTACTTTCAAATTCTTCTCTTTGTTTAGAAAATCTGAAGTTTTTTTTTTTTGGTTCAATATCTCTTTGATTTTTTTTAATTCTCTTACACCTTTAATATGAGATGGTGGAAGCTAAGATTTTTCATGGCTGATTTAAACCATGCCTATTAAATTCCTCAATGGTGGCTGGAGTATGGAATCGCTAGAAGGACTTCAATGTAAATTAAAGGCTAGAGAGATGACACTTTTTATCTTGATGTGATGAACACAACTTTGGCCACTTCTTCTGCTTGGAAGAAGATGATGGGCACAAATAAGATGGTATGAACTTTGATTAGGTTGAAATCTCTTAACCTTGCATTGTTTGGAAATTGATTATTTTTGTCTCTGTTTTAGTAAACGTAAGGTAGAGCAACTAGAAGAAGGGTAGGGTAGGCACTTTGACGAGAAAAGTTTCAGTTATTAATCACCAACGTGTTGAGCATAGAAGCAAGAAAATGTTGCTTTAAATGAAAAGCTCGATTGGAGCCAAAATCAAGTTTGAGATATAACACTCAATGTGTAACCTAACATCCATTTACAAAGGCAAACATCTATTTAGATCCGCTTAAATTGGACAAACGTTCACCAAAACACGCTTTTACATCAATGAAATGTGCTTATTGGAGGAAAGAGAAAAACCAAAGTTAAGATCTCAAAGCAAAATTGTTAAAAATTAATTGATTCTCTTTATCACGACTATCACATGAAAGTTTGGATGAAATGAAATCGGACTTGTTCATATGCAAGTGAAGCATTTGAAATTATTGCTTATTAAGCCTATTTGAAGTTCTTTATTTTGGATAAAAACAACCCAATCAAATTGCCTTGGACTTCTTAAATTATTTATCCAAACAAAATATCTCATGTTAAAGTATTTTTTTTGGATACAAATGTTATAGTATTTTAAATACCTTACAAAGATACATATCCCCGTTAGGGGGCAAGTGGAGTGTAACTCCTTCCATTTCAATTACCTTCCATTTATTCTATATTTTATTAATTATTCAATTTAAATTAACTTAAATCTAAGTGTAGATTAGGTTAACCCATCATAGGCGCATTAGCGTACAAAAAAAATTGTTATATTTGATCTATCATTTCTTTTTTGCATTTTCATTTCTTTTTTGCATTTTCATTTCTTTCACACCTTTATTCTTTTTCTTCAAATGTAGTTAAGCAAGCTTTAAAACTAATTTATTGTTTACATAGCAAGTTTTGTTTATGGCACTAGACAGTGTATAAATTTGGAGACAAAAATCCTCTCTAGTTATCAATAATACTGTTGGATATATACAGAACAAATTTGGATGCAAAATTCAATGGATAATCATGCAAAGGTATCATAATTTTGTTTTTTACTATAGATAATACTAACTTGAACAT
The DNA here is from genome assembly GCA_023212625.1 of Styphnolobium japonicum. Lineage (NCBI taxonomy): Eukaryota > Viridiplantae > Streptophyta > Magnoliopsida > Fabales > Fabaceae > Styphnolobium > Styphnolobium japonicum. The sequence goes on from JALBWW010000012.1 coordinate 30,597,860, forward strand.
CATCGATAACACTTAGAGACTAGAACAAGCTTTTTTATATGAACATAACTGATTACTTTTTTATTTTTCTTTTTATCTCACTTTAAGAATTATGTACCTAAATGTGTTTGTGTTTTTTTTTTTTTTTCAGTTGGGAAATCTCAACATTTTTTTTAATTTCAATGTTGAGAAGTTGATTTAGGTGAAACCGACTTCTCAACATAAAAAACAATTGTTTTTTCCAATACTGTTAAGAAGTTAGTTTCCCCCAAACTATTATCTCAACACTTTTTTTTTCTAGTTTATGATTTTAATTAGTGGATTAGGATTTGTTGGAAATGCTTAGGCTTTTGGTTGGAATGACTTAGGATTTTGAGTTAGGGTTTTGGGTTTGAGTTAAATAATAGTTTAGGGTTTTGGGTTAAATAATGATTTAGGGTTTATGATTAATTAAAAATTTTAGTGTTTAATTAAGAGGTTAGGGTTTAGGTTTTAGGTTAAAGGTTAAAGGTTAAAGGTTAATTAAGGTTTAGGGTTAATTAAGAGTTTAGGATTTAGGTTAATTAGTAATTAAAATTTAGGGTTAATTAAATATTTAAGGGTTCATGATTAATTAAGATGTTAGGGTTAATTAAGGATTAATGTTAATTAAGAGGTTATGATTTAAGTTTTAGGTTAAGTGTTAATTAATAGTTATTAATTAAGGTTTAGAATTAATTAAGTATTTAAGGGTTTATGGTTAATGAAGAGTTAGGATTAATTAACGATTTAACGTTTAAGTTAATTAAGAGATTGAGGTTAAGAGTTAAATAATGGTTAATACTAATGAAGAGGTTAAGTTTTATGTTATGTTTTTTACTTTTTTTTAGGTTTAGCTCAACGTTTCAATGCTTAAAAGAAATAACTTAATTACTTAAAATCACATATGTATTTTACAACATTGATATTGTGGGAAGTCAAATATATATTGTTATTACTAATGCAAACTCTCTTTCACAATATCACCAAAATGAGGACAATTTGGACAATTAAGTGTGGGTTATGCATTGAAACTTAATTAACCCTTAAGTACTAAAAATCTTCATTAATAATAAATCTTAAACCATTTTTTAACCCAAATCCCTAAACTATTCCAACAAAATCATAACCTTTCCAATAATCCCTAATCCATTAATTAAAACCATAAATTAAAAAAAAAAGAAAAAAACCTATTTTGGTAAAACTAACTTCTTAATAGGATTTAAAAAAAATTATTATTCACATTAAAAAATCGATTTAATCAAAACTGACTTCTCAGCATTAATTTTTTTTTTTTTATAAAAGAATCATATTAAAAAGTCAATTTTATAAAAACTGACTTCCAACTAAAAAAAAAAAAACCATTTTCATACATAATTCTTAAAGTGAAGTGTATAGGGACAAAAATCAACTATTTCCATATAAAAAATCCACTAGAACGAGATGAAAAGCCATATTATTAAATTTGTATTTAGTATTGTGGTTAGATTGTATCCGAACTAGATTGTGTAGTCTAGTCAAATGCAGCCTGTCGCGCTGAAACCAAAATATTCACAAAGATTCATTGCCGTCTGTCCCCCAAAAAATATGCAAACTATGTTTGAACTTTTAACAGTGTGCTTCACCACATATCACATGCTTGCCTCCGACCACTAGGCCAACCCTTTGGGGTTAAAGCCATAATTTAAACTTAAAAATATCAATAGACAACTAATAATTCTTTTAACCAAATGAAAATCGCAACAAATATTCATCACAACCAATTTCTTTTATTAATTTTTTTAGTTGATTCTAACCATTCATTCTCTGTAGTACCACAAGATATGTGAGAAAAACTGTGTTGAAAGAAACTAATAAATTACAAGTAAGATTTTAAATAGCTCAATTTGCAGATAGGTAAAAAGTGCTGCATAAAAGAACTAGGTATAAATAAACTTATAATTTGTTGGGGCACTATCCTTAACCCACAAAACCTTACAATCCTACTGCAAAATTCTATAGGACTATCATCAAAATAATTGTAAACCCTTTCCACACTAACACCTCCTCACAAACCCTTGTACTTACCAACAGGGAAAACCCTTGCAATAGTCCTACTTTAATTAAAATTCATAATGGTAGCAAGAAACCTCAATTAATCTTTGGTTTTGGTCGCCTTGGCCTCAATACCATATAAAGGCACCCTAGAACAATGAAGAAAGCAGGAATTGTTGTCATATCAAACACCATATGTATTTTTCTCTCTCTTGTGCAGTTAATTGGATGGAGAAGGGCAAGAGTTGCATTAACTTGGTCAAGAAACCTGAAAAAGAGATTGCGTTAGAGGAAACAAACAGTTTTCAGGAAAATTGAAATTGAAATTGCTTTTCAACATATATAAAGAGAAAGGAAAGTAATAGAGAACGGGCTCTTCACTGCATAGGCCTACATGGAAACACACGCAGGCTAGCTTCTAACCAATGAACTAAGAGCAATATAGAACACAGTTGTGCCTCCCACCCTCTCTCCACCCTTGGAGGATAAACTTCTGTCCAACTATATAGGAATGAAAAAATAGAGAACAAAAGAGCAAGACAAGACACATTAATGTAACAAGGCCTACTAGTCTACAACTGAAACACATCCTCTTGCAACTATCTTCAGCTAAGCACCATAAAGGAGCCAAAAAACTTTATTGCATTGTACTCCAACTAAAGATTCGACATCTTATCCTCCTTTTCCTCCCATAGCCTCTAAAAGCGTATAATCACGTTGTTAAGAATAATAGCATGTGATAAATGTATAAAACATGCAAGGGTACTTTAGTCTTTTGGGTATCCTATAATTCCTACCAGTACATTATATAGATACAGTGCCAGACACAATTGTGTTATGGCTTATAAATTCTTGTTCACTTTTCTTTTTCTATCTTAACATGGTATCAGAGCAAGGTTACATGTGAACTAATGGATATCTCATTTACTGAAGGAACTTGGTGTTGGAAGCTCTCATCCTACGGTGATAAGGTGTGAAAATCAAGCTGCTATACATATTGCTAATAATCTTGTGTTACATGAAAAGAACGAAGCACATAGAAGTGGATTGCCATTTTGTTCGGAAAAAGCTTCAACAAGGGCTGATTTGTTAGAACATGTTAGGATTGAAGGCCAGTTAGCTAATATCTTCACTAAAGCCTTAGCAGGGAACAAAGTGAATGTTATATGTAACAAGTTGGGCATGATCGATATCTGTGCACCTATTTGAGGGGGAGTGTTAAGAATAATAGCATGTAATAAATGTTAATACATGTAAGGGTACTTTAGTCTTTTGGGTATCATATAATTGCTCCCAGTATGGGTATATTTATATATCACTGCCTGACACAATTGTGTTATAGCCTATCAATTCTTTTTCACTTTTTTTTCTCCTTCTATCTTAACACATTAAAAGAGCTTGTTGGAAACGTATATTATTATGTAACAGTAAATTAGTGTCCAGGTTCATTGTATACACAGTTGTCAACCAAATCATGTAATTAGGATCTTTGTATTTACTACCTCATTACAATATATATATATATATATATATATATATATATATATATATAGATTTCCAGTGTGTGATTGAGACACGGTTTCCGCATCTCTATGCCTTTTTTCCCCCCTCTCTCAACATGGTATCTAGAGCCTAAAGAAAGGCAACCCTAAAGCTCTGCATAACTGGGAAACCCACTGTCCTATAGTGAAAATTTTTTCCGGCCAATTGTGTTTTCCTTCTGGTTTGCCGAGTTTTCTCCCTCTGATGGCCTTATTTCACTCTCCTCCGCGGTTGTCAGTGGTGTTTTTGGTCTTTGTTAGTGTTCTTTTTCTCACACCGTCACTGCCATCACCTCCGGCTTGCCCAGATTGATACCCCTTGAAGCCGCACAACCATTGGAGCACGGACATGCCTCCATTCACTGCCAAAAGCCTCCCCGTGTCCCCTTCCAACTACGAGTGAGGGCACGTGAGCCACCACCTCTGGCTGCCATTTGTCTCGTCGTCCTTTCCTCGTCTAGATCCAAGCCTCCATGCCTGTAATCACACACCTGAGCACCTGTCCCTTTAGTCCAGATTTGTTCAGCTACCTTTGGTTTTAGCTTTTTGCCCTTGTGATTTGACCCATGGCTACTTCTAGTGCATCAAATGCTCCGAAGGCTGAAACCCCCATTTTCACCAACTACGTCAATAACCCTCTCTCCACTGACAAATTGGATGACAGTAACTATCATACTTGAGCCTCTGGCATTAAGCTATGGTTTACTGGTCATGGGTACAAGGACCATCTCACCCAAAAAGTTGAATTAGTGCTTGAAGCTGACCGGCCCAAGTAGGAGAAGATTGATGCTTAGTTGTGTAGTGCGATTAAATCCACCATCCATTCCTCCTTGAAGCATATCTTTCGGGCTCATCTCATATGTGGATTTATTAGCAGACCAAGGTTCTTTACACTAATGACACTCAATGACTTTATGGGGTTTGTCATGATCTTATGAGTTTAATTGCCCTGAGGAAGTTTGACAGCCCTATGTCCGCTTATTTGGGTAAGGTTCATAGCACACTCCACGACTTCAATGAATTGTTGCCTCTAGTAGAGACCCCGACAAAGGAGCTTAAACAATGAAGTTCCTTCTTTATGCTCTTGGCACTCTATGGTTTGTCTTGGGAATACTCTACCAACCGTGATCAGATTCTGGGCTCTCCTGTCCTTATACTTTCCACGACATGGTCTACATTGCTCCATGTTTTGGCTAAGCAAACTTTTGATTCTTCTCTTGCTCCTATCACCGACGACACCTTTGCCCTTGTCTCTCAGAACAAAGGTCATGGCTGTTCCCGTGGAGGCAACTCTAGTTCTAAACCTCATCCTAAATGTGATCATTGTCACTGCTTGGGCCACACTATTGACTAATGCTAGGCTTTGCATGGCCATCCCCTACACACTACCAATGTTCCACAGACTACTCCACTAGACACAACTGAGCCCGCATAACCACCTGGACCATCTTCAGCTGACTATGCAGATTTTTTGAAGTGGTTTGAGCAATGTCAATCCTCTGGTTCCACTGTTTCTGTTGCGCATACTAGAAATTCATTTGCTTGTATCTCTCAGTCACCATCCCTTGGCCCTTGAGTTCTTGATTTTGGTGCGTCCAACCACATCTCTGGTAATAAGACCCTTTTCTCCAAACTCTCTATCTCTGTTATTTGCCTGTTGTTATATTAGCTCATGGTTCCCAGACACAATCTCACGGGATTGGTATTGCCAATTCCCTCTCTTCCCTATCAGTTGATTCGGTCCTGTATGTCCCCAGGTGTCCATTTAATATGCTTTCCATTAGTCGTTTAACACGTTCTCTTGATTGTTTGATTACTTTTATCAAAGATTCTATTATTTTGCAGGACTAGAGTTTAGGACAAATTATTGGCGTTAGATGCAAGTCCTATGGCCATAACCAGCTCTCTAACCCTTCTCGTGTTTGCTCTGTAGATTCCTTTCTTACCATCCATGCTCAGTTGGGTCGTCCTAGCCTTGCCAAATTACAGAGGATTGTGCCGAGCCTCTCTATATTTTTGAGTCTTTCTTATAAGTCGTGTCGACTAGGGAAACACACCTGTAGTTTGTTTCTTGATCGAGTTAGTAGTCGAGCAACGTCTCCTTTTGCTTTAGTTCACTATGATGTATCTGGTCCTAGCCGTACTGTTTCCACTTTAGGGTCAAAATACTTTGTTACTTTCATTGATGATTACTTTCAAGTTGGTATCAGAGCATGTTTTGACAAGTCTCTTCTGACAAATCCCCGCCCAACAACCTTTGGATTCCAAGGCCCCTCTAAGGTGAAGTCTTAAATTTGGAATTGTTAGAATATCTTGGCATATCTTCAAAAATTCTTTATAATATATTGTGGAATCAATTAGTCCTCTAATTAAGGAAGCAATCTTAGGAGTTGTCCTGATTTCATTATGTTTTCTAATTTGTTTCTTTATTTAATTAGAGTTAGGAGTCTTATTGTCTTTGTGGGCTTAGGCTTGTACTAGTAGTACTACACTAGTACTTGACCTAATTATTAGTATAAATAGGGGTTAGTGCTTTGTATTTTACAACAGATCAAAATCAATCAAATCTCATATTATTAATTAATATTCCTTCTCTCTTTTACTCATTCCCTACCAAAACTATAATTTCAACATGGTATCAGAGCTGTATCATCCTCCGTTACTTAAACCCATCACTATTCCATTGTAGAGTTTCTAAAAGAATTCAAGAACTCAATGTCTCTGTCTTTCCCATTGGCTGTGCATCAATTTTGACTACCGGAATCATAGTTTTTCCTTCTACTTGCTACTATTCTGTTCTGTTTCTCTTTCTAGTGACAGTCACCGACGTGTGAAAGTGCTTCTAGCCTTTTTTCCCTCAGTTTTTTACCATCCCCATTATGGTTTGCCTTTATTTGATGAGTTTGCTACTGTTTAGTTGTTGTTGCAGCATGACATCATATATTATGGTTGCCATTCCCTATTTGGGTTTGTTTATGTTTAGCTTTCTATTTGGCTTCGTTCATGCCGTGTGGCTTTGTTTGCCTTCATTTGGCTATGTATGCCCCTGTTTGGCAATGTTTGGTGGCTTTGTAGCCTTGTTCATGGCCCTATTTGATTGTTTGGCTAAGTACTTACAAAGTTTGCTTGGTTTTCTTCTAGCTGCCCACTGGAAAATCATATCGGTGGTGATTTTTGCTATCTCACCGATGAGTTATACCAGTGATGAATTCTCTATTAGTTGCGATTCACACTAGTTTTAGTCTAAATTTCTATGGCTGACTCACACCAACTGCAGTTTCAATTTTTAGAATTTTGGATCTCTTAAAATTTCCTACTGTTTGAAGCTTCCAAATGTTGTTCTTGATGAACTTGGAGAAGTTTGGGCTTTGCTGTACATCATGATTACTTGCCAGGAAATTTCCGCAGTGCGTCTTTCCAGTGATGTCTCTTCGTCCTTAGCCATGCAACTTTCCGACCAACTCTTCTGGCTGTGCGTCACTCTAGTCGTCTTGCTGAGTTATCTTTCTAGCAGCGCTCAACTCTATATTGTTTCTACAACGTCTCCAACATCCCTGAGTTGTCTCTTGAGCTATCATTTATGGAGCCCACATTATTTTTATGATTAGTTTCTTTTAGTGTATTTATTTGTAACAAGCTTAAAGCTTAGTAAGCTTTAGCTTGAGGGGAAGTGTTAGAATATCTTAGCATATTTTCAGAAGATTTTTATAATATATTGTGGAATCAATTAGTCCTCTAATTGAGGAAGCAATCTTAGGAGTTGTTTCATGATTTCATTATGTTTTCTGATTTGTTTCCTTATTTAATTAGGGTTAAGAGTCTTATTGTCTTAGTGGGCTTGAGCTTATACTAGTAGTACTACACTAGTATTTGACCTAATTATTAGTATAAATAGGGGTTAGTGCTTTGTATTTTACAACAGATCAAAATCAATCAAATCTCATATTATTCATTAGTATTCCTTCTCTTTTACTCCTTCCCTACCTAAACTCTATAATTTCAACAGGAATGTTGTACTTCATAGGATTAATACAAATGACTAGTTGCAGGTTGCCAGACCTCAAAAAAACTCTCTCCCAAGTCCTAACATTTGCACTGTGTGCTTCTCTAATTCAGATACTAGCATCCATTTATATTTATACTGTCCAACTGCTAGATATTTGTGGTGTAGACCCTTTTGTATTATTGGTAAACGCTGGATTGTCCAGGAAGTTTGGAGAGCTTTTTCTTAAAAGGATTTCTCTGCACAATTCTCTTTCTTTTCTAATTATGTTTCTTCTTCTATAAAAATGCAGATTGTGGAATAGTTTCTAGTGCCTAACCTTTTGGATGCATCCTCCAAGGTGTTTAGCAGCCTCAATGCATCAACATAACGCAATTCTCCAGTGACAGTTGATGCCTGAAAAATACATCATTCATAACCCATTCATGGCACCAACTGTTTAAGAATAAGATTATAAATTTAATAGAAGCCAATAATTACTAGTACTCACCCTTCTCCAAAGGCTAACAACATAATTGTACTTGTTTACAAGCTCATGCTCCTGGGACTGGAAGATCATGAAAGTTTTTTCAGCTTTATTTTGTTAAGTATTCATAAACAGATAATTCATCTCATATTACATGGAAAACAAAGGCACTACAATATTCCTAAGATAGGTCCACGTGTCAGTGTGGCACCCATTTGGAATTCTGTCATTCATTGTGTTAATATTGAGCACCCAGAAAAAAACACTTGCAAATAAACCAATCAAAAAGATTAAGCTACTACACACATTCAGGCAGAATTAGTTTGCCTGAATGAGTTGGCATGCTTATTGACTTTTGGATGAATGAGTGGTCCCTATCCCTTTGTCTTATATAACAACCACCTTGAATCTAGCTAAATTTTGGCTAACTTTTTCTGGCTGTGTAGGACTACTTTTACACAAATGCCCAAGAATTGGATTTAACATCACCCCTCCCCCCCTGCGCCCCACCCTGCAGGGATATCTTAATTTTTGTGTGTGTGTTGATGTTGATAAAGGAATAACTCATTAGAGAGGAAAGATAAGAGATTACAGAAACAGAGGATAAGGCACATCACAAGAATGATCTCATTGATGACTTCAGAACAAGGTAATTTCTATATCATTAAATGGCTGCAATGCTACATAGCAAGGATACTAGTACGCTCCATTATTAGAAGATGAATGGCTGAATTAACCAATTGTATTGATTCTTCAAGAGTTGTGATGACGTAACTCCGAGCAATTGAATCAGACTGGAACCGTGAAATGTGCCAACCTTGTGATGTAACGGAGAAAGGGTTGCATCCTACTGACCATATCCAGTCCTGTCATGTTCAGAAATAAATCTCAAGACACACTGGTTTAATTACACTTGATAATGGAGTTAAATTCAGTACATTGGCTATTCTAGGAACCTGGTGCACAGTATGCAAGCATGCTAATCTCTAAATGAATATGCACATAGTTGATTAAGGCATTAAGCATCTGCTTCCAGAATAAATTGAAAAAGTGGTTCAGCTTCCTACGGATCCATTTGCTATGCATATGTCACTTTTTTGGGGGAAGAGGTGAATGGGAGGGGCAGGAGAGGAACATAGACCCGATTAATAACCAAAAAAAACGAAGGTATCAGAGAATGTTAGCATTTTAAAGGGCTTAGGTATGCCAAAAGCAGAGTCACATACAGCCGCCTACAGTCAATGCACAAGAATTGAAATTCCTCAACAAATGACCGATATCTGGATTGCATTTGACCTAAAACAATATATGCATCATATAAATAGATTGGACATAAAGTGTACCTCAATTGCAGTCTCATGGGCTTGACTATAAACGAGATGAAGGGGAAGCAATCCTGCAAGATGCTCAGCAGTAGCAGCCACTGCAGCTTTTATAGGCCGCCTTTATTGTCCAGATAAAGGATGAAATCATGGAAAGAAATACATAAATATTTGAGAAGTGGCCTTTCATTCAGTAAATAAAGGTTTTATCACAATTGTTGAGTATAAAAGTTCAATTATTGATGAACACCTTCAGCCCAATTATCTCTTGAATAATATTATACATAATATGACTTGAGAAAATTTAAATTTCATCCAGAAGTTCACTTCTTCCCCTTCCCCAGTCAAATAAAAAATACTACACTTGGACAAAATTGAAAATGTAAGGCCTATGATGAAGATCATTACACATCCCTTAACATCCTGAATCTTTTAGCTCCATCATCAAGACATTTCCCCAAGAGCTATTTCAACAATAACTGCTTTGCATGCTTGATGAATATGCCAGTTTAGAATCTGAAAGGTAGATTTCTGAATCTAACCTCAAGTTCAATAGAAGTGAGTGCCCATTACAATGTAGATGGCTTTCCCAGGAAGAGGGCTCTGACTGAACGACAATAATCATGTCAGAAAGTGCTTTTGCCTGAAAATGTTTGTCTAGCAATAGTGGTTCATTGTAAATGAACCAAAAAACTGGAACCTCTAGCGTGGACCTGGAATGTGCATGCTTACCTGCATCTTTCACAAAGATTATTATCATAGTCAATGCCCCAAACACCAGAAACCAATCACCAAGAAATCTTCAATAGTAGCTACGCAAACCCACAACTCCCAATTCATTAGAAATAGTCCACACCACACCCTTCTGGTCACTTAGTAATGCAAACACAAGTGAACTTGCATATCCAAGCTACCATGACACATAAAAATAAATATCTTGAGAAAGAGTCTTATAATGCAAACTAATGAAACATTTTGGACTGACCCTATATTCATCCCCAATAAGGCCTTCTTGCTCTATAACGCCATACTTGCTTTTCAGCGACAGCCACTAAGGCATAACATCGAGCATCTTCTAGGCTGTGTACTCGGGTCACCCTAAACTCAACCAATTGTCTAATTTAAGTATTTAACCCAGCAAGGTAACTGGATATTAGCTGGTCATTAGTCTCATTCAATCCAACTCAAATAGAGAGATTGGGGAACTCAAAAATATACTCAGCAACTGTCGTCCCTTTCTGTATTATTGAATATATTTTCATATAATTCCATCATGTAGTTTGTAGGAAGGAATTTCTTACATAGGGTAGCTTTCATTTGCTCCTATGTGCAGGGGCGGAGCTTCATGGGTACAGGGAGGAGCCATGGATCCCCCAATTTTTTTTGAAAATCCTTAGAGCTATATGAGAAAAAAATTATTGGACCTCCAAATAGGATGTACAAATTGTAGAAGCATCAAGATGTGCTTGTTTGAAGAGGTGAAAATTTTAAAATAAAAATTACTTCAAATTTGCTTGGTATAACAAAAATGTGGGATGGATGAAAATAGAATAAGGAGCATACACGCATATCAGAGGACAAGAGACTATTTTCTTTTCATTTTTCTGTTATGGTTTTCTTTCAAATTCAAGAGGATTGCCCAACCTATTCTTCTTTTTCCATGTACATACACACAGCATTCTAAAACAAGAGGATTTTGGGGATATAATAAAGACCTTTAAGAGAACCATGTTCATTCAGCCTTTGCAACTGATACTGAAGAATAGAAGAATCAAGATAGGTACGAATTGTCTTTCGATAGGTTCCATTGACAAGCAATAGAGGGACAGCAGCTGCTCGTCGTGCGACTGAGAAGGCCATCGCTAAAGCAGGATCCTCTGACAGTGGTAACCTAAAAACCTTAGTTATATCAGTAGATTAACTACGAAAAATGCACGCTTTAGAGGAACATGACAAATCAGGCACATAGTGATGTGGTTGAAATTTTTTTCACCAACCAAATGTCCCATTAGAGGTTCAACAAAAAAAAGAGAAACCTTTGGCAAAGGAAAGGGTAGAATTAAACATTTATGATTGCATACATGTGCTGACTGAACATTGGTTTCTGAGAAGGAACCATCAATGAGGAAAGTCCTTCCATTATAGCCTTCATATCCACAGGAAGCTGTTTAATATGTCTAACTTTCTGCAAGAATAATTGCAAGGGAAACATAAATTTTCCATTATTGCAAGCCTTTTCAAATGATTGAACATACATCTTACCTCCTTTGTGATGAAAAACAACTGAAAGGATATCTTCTCATAATAATGGAAGGCACCATCAGCAACCGAAGGTGATACGATATGTCTCATAGACCCCCACAGTGTTGCACCTAGGTGTGCAAGAAAAGCATCACGTGCAACTGTGTAATTCTGGAACTCCTGCACGGGCAAAGACATGAATGAAGTTCTTATTGACGTCTATCCAGAATTTACAATTACAAAAAATGGTGGTGCTACAATTCATAAGAAAAATCCACTAAATTCACAACAGACCAATTGGCTTACCTCGTGTGTGTCACTGAATAAATTCCAGCTCTCCATTCGCTTTAATGCCTCTATGGCCTTTTTCTTATGACTTTCATCATATTCTTCACCTTCAAACGACTGTAGCTCATTTTTCAAATCCCGCATCCTCTCATCAAGTTCTGAAATTATCATATGTTAAAAGCTGTATGAAAAACTACAATAAAACATCATGTGGATTTTAAACTTTTTGAAGTACTGAGCTGCTAAATCCGCTAGGCCTGATAATTAAAAAAATTAATAAAATGAAAGAACTTCATATAAAAAATAAAAGGAAACAGCTTCAAGCAAGCATCTCACATGCCAATGGATGTGAAATAAAGCAATGCTGTAAGCTTAGCTATACTGATAGGAAAGCAAGATTGTATAGGAAATGCATAGAAACAATTTTTTTTTATCGAAATAAAAAAGGGCATTAGACAAATTTCAAGTTCAATTCGGAATACAAAGCCCAAAAGCGACAAAGACTGAGCATACTAATAAGATGAGATTACCTTCACAAAGAGCAAGCTTAACTTTCCTTCCCTTGCAATGTTTAAAAGCAAAAATCTCATATATATCAATCTCAGCTAGAAGAATATCAATGGCCTGGTGATCTTTCTGCAACATTGAAAATCACAATTGATCCACTTTGAAACTCCAATAAAAAAATGAGTGCGGGAAGGAGGGACTTTTCTTAAACATGTTGGAGGCCTACATTCCTCTCAACATCCTAATTAACATTCTACCCACATTGGAGGCTAGCAACACTGCATAAAAGTCCTGTCAACTTCTAAATAAACATGGCATATACATGATCTTTATTCATATCATAGCTTGTTCCTCATCCTCAATTATTTCTCTTAGAGCCACAAATTCTATGACATAGATGGAATTATTCTTCAGTTTCCAACCTATTAACTGTGGCCAGAGTCAGACCTACAACAATCATGGAGTATGAACAAAACATTTTTTGTTTGTTTTGTATTGACAGTGCTTGAGGACTGTTGTCAGGAGGCGAAAAGCAGGTTGAAGTGGCACACCCCCAAAACCGCATCACTTTGATGAGGCGAGGCGATGCTGCCACATCATCAAAGGGATGCGGATATTTAAAATAAAACAAAAATTATTCATAATATAACAGAAAATCATCACCAAATGACCAAAATAAGATTTAAATGCAAATTAAGTCATGACAATACATTAAAAACATGAAGTATTCCAAATAGACAATACTAGAAACATAGTAATATGGGTACATCCAACCAAATGCAAGTCAAAGACATGAAAAACACAACTAAATGAGATCTAAATTCTAACTCCTAAGACACCGGGACTGTAGGACAGCAGGTCATCATGTAGGAAGAGTTTACTAAAAAATGGAGATTAGAGAAAACACAGTGGCAGACAAATAGGCAAGGGCAAAAACAGCATGGAATAAGGGAGAAAACGTACTAGGCAGTAGGCTTCCACTTCCCGCATCCAGTGGGAACTTCAGCCATTGTTCTGCTTCTGGTCTCACAGTTTCACGCAGGCAGGTTATATTTTAGGGTTTTCCCTTGGATTATTATTTAACATTCTGTTCCAAAGGGGTATTTGGACCGAAATAACCCTCTAGAATAGACACCTGTTGGCTGATGAGTGTTTTAAGTGAGGGTATTATTGAATTTTTGCTGCCGCATCACCCTAATGCGGCTGCAACAGGGCTGCATCATTGAAGCTGCTCTGCCTCAAGCCATCTGAGGCGGTGAGGCTGATTTTCACCTTGCCTCACTGCCTAGGCGGCCGCCTCAGCCGCTTTTAACAACACTAAGGATTCTGACAAGAGATTACTATTTGCTACAACTCTTTGAAACCTTGTTCTTAGAAGCACAAAATGGAATATGAAATATGCAGTATATTGTTAGATCCAACATGTGATACATACATCACCAAATACAGCAAATTTCTCCTGAATAGCATCTTGCAATCGGTCTTCAGCTTCTTCTTCTGAAATTTCTGCAATCAGCAAGGAGAAAATTATTAAAATAATAATAAATAAAATATGGCATCATGAGTTAAACCATGCAAGATAAACCAAATAAATAAGATTCAACTTTGCAGGCCAATATAAGTATTTTCTAGGCCCAGAATTGTTAGTTCAAGAACTTAATCAGTTCATTAAGACACTGCAACAATCATTACATTATTCAATTGGACAGAAAAATAGTATATCAAAGAGGTTGCTACATTTTTCTTTTTCTTTCACACATTGAGAATAATTAGAGACAAGATTGTCAAACTTGCGAGTTTACGTAAACTCGTGGAGCCTCTGTAAACTTGACTCATAGACTCATAAGAGTTTACTTACTTCAATAATAATATTAAGAAAAAACATCATAGACCCAAACATAATGAAATAGCATATCCATAATCAACGTTCAACATTCCAACTTCCTAATAAAGCAAACAAAAGTAATAGAGTATAATAGTAGAAATTAAAACCATACATAAATGAGCAAATCACAAGTTAATAATGCTAAAACTTGAAACAACTCAAGTCAAGAATGCATATAACAGAGGCAAAAAGAAGAAGGGCAAATCACAACAGAGAGAACAAATCCCAAAGAAGGGCGAGAAATTGACAAACGACACCCCCTCAAGAGATTCACCTTGTCCTCAAGGTGAAGGTTTGGATAAGCATTTTGTAACAACTAAAGACCTTCCTCAGGGGTCCCATTGCTTGAAACATAAGGACCAAGTGATGCTTGAGGCATAGAAACTTCCACCAGGGTCCCATTGGCCTTCTCCAATGCTCCAGATTCCAGCAGCTCCACCAAGCCTCCTTGTTGTTATGAATGGTTAAAAGTTGGTATGACCATGGGATATTGCATTGTGGGAACAAAAGTCTTCTTTTCTTGTCAGGTGAAGAAGAGACTCTATTGGACGACCAGTATCCTCAGCTATCTGTTTGTCTAACAATGCATCCTTAGCCACTTTGGCCTCTTTACCCCAGCGCCCACCTCACTGGCCTTGCCCTTCCTTGGGTCTCCCCTAGAAGCTTGTCAGCAACTGGACAGCCTACCACGTAGGCAGCATCCATGTGGGCGCAAGATCATGCTCTGATACCAATTGATACGAACCTTGGGAGAACCACACCCCAAAAGCTAGCTATTAAGATGGGAGAGCCCAAGGCCATATAAACCCCACATTTGAATCCCATACTTCCAATGTGGGACTCAAGTCCCATACCTTGCAATTGGATCCTAACATTCATTGATACGAACCTTGGGAGAATCAATCCCCAAAAGCTAGCTATTAAGGTGGGAGATCCCAAGGCCATATAAATCCTACATCTAAATCTCATACTTCCAATGTGGGACTCAAGTCCCATACCTTGCAATTGGATCCTAACACATTCTAATGGAACTTGGGAGCTGGTTCCATTTCTATTTGACAAGTCTACCATTTGTTGTTCCTAGGTCTGTGCAGTTAAAATTGGCCTTGATGAACAGATTGATCATCTAAAAGTGAGGCTGGTGGCTAAAGGCTATCTACCGTTGGTTGTTGCTTGGTTTATGAAGTTAAAATTGGCCCTCATGGACAAATTTATTGCATAAAAGCTTGGCTGGAGGCTAAGTGATATACTCATATTTATGGGTTGGACTATTGTGCAGTCTGAAATGTTGCAAAGATTGTTTCTGTTCACCTCTTTCGCTCCATGGCTGCCATGTGTTGTTGGCCGCTCTACCTACTTGATATTAAAAACACCTTTCTTCATGGGGAGGTTGCTGAGAAAGTTTAAATGAAGCAACCACTAGATTTTGTTGCTTGGGGAGTCAAATTAAAATTATTTGATGATATATGTATTTACTAAGTCTCTCAGAAGTTATCCAATTAGCTACCTTTGTAACAAAATTGGTGCTTAAGATTCATATGCACTAGCTTGAGTGGGAGAGTAGAAATAGTAGCTCTAGGTAGTAAATAGTAATTGAAAGTGTACTACAGCTGTACTCTTGTACTGCACATTGTATTACAGCCTTTAACTCTATTATAAATAAGAGCAATAGTGTACAGTGCTAATCATTTACACATTCATGTAAAGGGCTCTCTCTAAAGATCCTCTCTTTACAGTTTTAATCTGTAATTGGAATCCAATGGGCTATATGCTTAAGGTTGTACTTGTAGCAACCTGGGGGTAATATCATGGGTACCGCACAAATAGTTTCCAATTTTAGTAACCATTTCTAACTTGTTTAGAGTGAAGCTTATAAAACATGTATTTTTACCATTCCAAATGAGAAAACATCATTGTCAGTGTTGAAAAGAAATATCAAAATGTCATTTTAATTAGACTGCTGAGATTTTTTTCTATCAACGCTACTTTATTTCTGGAGATCTTGGATTATACATATTTTAGATTTCCATTTTTGTATTGTACATCCTGCTTTACATTTTCTTTTCCTATATATTGGTTGCAACCATTAGAACTTTATTAAATGTCATTGTCAAAAATATAAATATCATTACTACTTCTGTATATATTAGACACACATCATTACTACCTGAAGCTGAACCAATTGTCTTTTCCACATTGGGTAAACTTGCTTCTGTACGCACACCTTCTCCACCAACAGCAGGTCCCCATGAAAAAGGACCTGCACTTAAATCAATAAATGCCCATCTGGTACAAAACATGAATAAATGTAAACAGAAATAAATAAATGTGTATGCCTTAAAATTTAGCATCTACGTGAAGCAAGAGAAATTGAACCTGTCCTTTCCAATCCATGTGTCTGTGAGACATTCTGCTTGAAGACTACTATAGTCCCCAGATTTTAATACTCTTTCCAGAAGGAGCTTCAGGTCTTCATCCTTCCCTTTCAGTAACTTGAAATACAAGGAAAATTACAAATGTTCAGAAAAGAAAAGCCAGGTAAAAAATCCTGTAATTGACACTTTTCTTTTATCTTCTATCTAGAAACTTATTGAATGAGTATATACCTGTAAAGCTTTGGTCTCAATGATATCAGATGTGTCTCTCCCTTGATACAACCTCCCAAAATTATCTAGTGCATCATGCCAAATATTATACCATTCCACCTGAATTTTATAGTTGTACCAAAACAGAACACATTTCATTAAAATTTAAACCACCTCCGCCATAAAATCCAGAAAAGACACCAGACCCAAAATATAAATGAGCAGAACAACTATGATAGAAATGCTGCAAGGTTATTTGAACATGAAATCTACTTCAGATTATCTAAACTAATGTCGAAACAGCACTCTGTTGGTTAAATGAAAAGCAGATAATCTCCAATGTCTTTCATCTAAAATACATTTAGCATAAAAAATGTTCTTGTTCATTAGATGATAAATTATGACCAATAAAGTCATTTGACCTATATCCCAGAACTCAACATGTCTTTCTCTCTTTTAGAAAATGTAATCATTTTACTTTTATCCTAATCCATAATTTATATCACTTAAAGGAAGAAAAACAAAGTAGCATGTTGCGGATATAAAATCATAAAAGAAAAGGAAGATACAAGTGCATTTTGGATAGCACTTACAAAAATTTGACAAAGCTCAACAGCTCATTCTAACAGCTTAATTGTGTCTGACATACCATTTTCGTAAGCTCATCCAATCATGCGAAAGATTTCAAGAGCGCTTATGATTCAGAATAAGAACTTATAAACCAATACGCTTCACCATACAAAGGAAAGAAATACTTACAATATCAGTGTCCTCAGTTCTTGTCCATGCAAATTTCATCATTGGATGCTTTACATATAACGGCCGCTGAATCTTGGTAAGAGCTGTAAAACAATTAAAGTACTGAATAAGGGGTCCCATGTAAAAGAAAGAAGAAATGAACAGGGACTTCCAACATCAGCTAAGGAAGTAAATCAGAAGTAATAAAAATTGGGAAAATGACTTAAAACTTCAGCTTGGCAAAAATAATGACCATTTGGTTCGTTTTGAAAATTAACCAATTATTTAACTAATTTAACCAATAATTTACGTACAGTTAACTAATAATTTATCTTCAAGCTGAATTATTGGTTAACCATATATGTGGTTGATCATATGTAAATTATTGGTTAAATTAGTTGAATACTTAGTTAATTTTCAAAACGAACCAAATGGTCATTATTTTTGCCAAGTTGAAGTTTTAAGTCATTTTCCCATAAAAATTTGAAAAAGCATTGGCTTTATTAGGATGGGCTTCTCTTATGGAAAGATAAAGAAATATGTTGCAATTGTGATGTTGATTTTCAATATTGAGTTCGTAACTTTGGTTTTGTACATTTTGAGGATATCATATCCTTGAACTTATATTTTTCTCTCAGAAGAATTTCATACCAAGAATAGTTTCAGGAGGAATGCCTTCTGATTGAAGAAGTTTCATTTGCAAACTCTTATTCTGCAAGTTATGGCAGCTGTTAGCTGGCACTGAAGGCAGTATTAGCGCAGAGAGAAATATTTACCAATCAGAGATTTTATGGGCAAATTTTCCATAAATGCTTTCAAGCAGAAGAATGCCAAGCATAGTATGACACACATTTTACAAATGGAACAACCGCATCACTTCAGAAAGTAAGTTTTAAGGAGGAAAGAAGGAAATTGTCATATACCTCCTTGAGCATGTTTATTTCGGGCTGGGATAAACCTCTCCTGAAATGTTTTGCAAATAAATAAAAATCAAGAGAACCAAGCAAGATTTACAACCATACACAAAATTACAGAAACAACCTTACCAAATCAGAGTGTTAATACTTTGATTACTATATAAAACAAATCTGACACAAAATATGTATAAAATTGACTCAGATCAGAAAAACAATTATTTTTTGGCAAAATTAAAATTATAAATTGTAAATACTCACTATGGTAACCTAAAACATTGTACATACTTATTAATGGTCTTTCATTCTAAAAAAATAAAAATTCATTAAAACAGAAAACAATGCATGAGGATCAGGAATCTCCTAAAAAGAGAAGCAAGCAACAAATAAAAATCTTTCCCTTTTTTTAGTTGAAATTGTATAGATGGGGATACATGCAGCTTCACAGAGTGAAAAAGCTTCCTTTTTCTTTCCCAATTGCAAGGTATGAGAGTTGAGTCCCACATCGGAAGTATGAGATTCAGATGTGGGGTTTATATGGCCTTGGGATGTCCCACCTTAATATCTAGTTTTTGGGGTGCGATTCTCCCAAGGTTCATATCAATTGGTATTAGAGATTCAGAGCCCTCCACCACGTCTCTCAGTTGAAAACGAGCAGCGCGAGTGGTGATGCCAGCATTGAAGTGTTCGCTCGAAACTAGTCAAAGGGCTAGTGCATAGCTTGCTTGAGTGGGCACAAGGCCTGCGGAGCGCGGTGGAATGTTAGAACCCAATTGCAAGGTATGCGACTTGAGTCTCACATCGGAAGTATGAGATTCAGATGTGGGGTTTATATGGACTTGGGCTCTCCCACCTTAATAGCTAGCTTTTGGAGTGTGGTTCTCCCAAGGTTTGTATCAGAAACTTTATTAGATGAGAGATAAAAAAGCAAGATGAGGGAGGACAAAATACCCTCACAATACAAAGCAACAAAAGTAAACAAAGCAAAAGCAAACGAGGACACTGACAATGATGAGCTCTCCAATCTCTTTGCATGTATACCAAGGAGAGCACCTAAAAGAAAGCTTGTGTTGAACATGAGAAAGAGGCCGTAAAAGCAATCCAGTCTTAAAGACCAACAGACACACACACAACTAAACCAAGAAGATAAAAGGTTTAGACACAATAAAACACCTTCCTTTTACCAGTGACAATTGCAATTAATCTATTTTGGGATAAAACAAGAAATATAGTTTATGAATGAATGTATGAAAATAGAAAAAAGCTTTAGGGCATAACTTGTGATCGCGAAGTGCCTCTAAAACTCAAAGGAAATTTCTACTGGACAACTGTAAGACCAACAATGCTCTATGGTAGTGAGTTTTGGGCAGTGAAGTGGCAACAAGAGCAAAAAATAAGTATAATGAAGAATGGAATGCTAAGGTGGATGAGTGGATAGACAAGAAACTATAGGATTAGGAACAAATGTATCTGGGAGAAAGTTGGAGTAGAACCTATTGAGGAGAAGAAGATGGAAACTCGTTTATGGTCGTTTGGTCATGTGAGAAGAAGAGTAGTAGAGGCTCCAATGAGAAAAATGGATCAAATGGAAGATGGTCCGATTAAAAGGGGTAGAGCAAGACCTAAGAAAACTTTAAGAGAAACCATTAAATTCTCTAAATGGTTTTACTGAAAATTCAGTTTGTCATAGAGCCTGATGGCATCAATTAATCTATGTACCCGATCCCACCTAGTTGGATAAAGCTTAAAACAATGTTGTCAATGGCATATAGAGAACAATTGTGGCAAGCCAAAAACCAGCCGTAATTTTATGGCAGATGGCATCGAGCCAATGGCAAAAGAGAGGCGGCCATGTTAGAAAAAAATGTAAAATTTAATAAATTGACTTATTGGGATAGAAGGTCAACATTGTGTCCATCTAGGTAGTATGTGTTTGTTGAATGTAACTTGATCTGTAAAAGGAGTAAGAAGCAAAATGTGGTGCCAAAGTCATAGATGTTAATAGCAAATAGAACACTTGTAGCAATAGGTGGCTTGTATGGCTATAGTAAATATGTAGCTTGGATATTTTGAGGTTCGAACCACGAATATCCCCATACTCTTTGGTTATGAGATTAATCCCCTTCGAGCTTAGGAGTGTGATGGTTATGAGCCCTCCCAACAATGGCGACTCCAAGAATTGAACATTTGACCCGACACTTGGGATTGGAGCCATTTACCACTCCAAATATTTTATACCATTTAAAATGACAACTATATACAAACAAAACAGCTAATATATATGAAAATAAAAAATTAGATAGAAGAAGAAACTTGGTTGAAAATTGAAACAAAAAAGAGAGAGAGAGAAGCCAGAATAAGAACCCAAAAAGAATCAAGCTAAAGCAAGGACATGTGGAAACAGAATGAAGCAGAAGCAAAACCACAATGACACATGGACAATAGACCGTAATACCAATAAGATATCATGCACACCTTGATTAAGATGCAGAGGAATAATGACACTTCAATTGCGTAATATAATATAAGACACCATGCTGTAACTTGTACAGAGGAATCTAAGGATACTTAAAACGCTTATAACTGTAAGAGAATATAAAAGAGAATGAGAGAACAGACTCAACAGAGTAAAGAGAAGAGAGAATGCAGGAGAGAACAGAGAAAAGAGAACATGGGAGAAGAACAGAGAAAGAGGGAGATGCTGCCAGCTTGTCGAAGGGCCCAATCCAGTTAGAGAGTGCTGATAGACATGGTCCAATGGTGCTTAGGGGTTTTTGGCTTCATTTAGGGAAAACTCCAGGTAGGATTTAATAATCAAAATTGTTTTTAACTTAGCGAATATAGGCTGGCTATCATTATGGCTGCCTTATCACCGCTACATGAGCACCATCCCAAAATTGCTTTGCCTCTGGCGTAACACAGTAAGGCATATCATGTTACTACTAGCTAATCGCTATAGCATGCTATTAACAACAATGGGAAAGGTCTAGTTCAGAGTCAAAATATCGGGCTATGGGCTCAAGCTACCTTTGAAATTATGTGGTCCCCTATAGCATTGTGGTGTGATAATCAGGTCGCTATTCATATTTCTGCAAATCCAGTATTCCAAGAGATGACAAAGCATATAGAGGCTGAATTCCACTTTTTTTTTTTTTTGTCAGGAGCTTCAGCAAGTTATTATTTCCACTAGGAGAGCAATTAGCAAACGTTTTAACTACAGCTCTTGACCGGATTAGGACTGATTACATTCGTAACAAGCTAGGCATGATCAACATCTAAGCTCCAGATTGAGGCGGTGTGTTAATGCACTAGTAATCTTGTATTGTTACTGTTGACTACTGTACTACAGGGGTAGTTTAGTGCTTTCATGTAATATCACCTAACACACTGGATATGTATATAAATATACACTCTTAACCCATTTGTGTTACATTTTACAGCAACAGGAAGAAAAGAAGAATACCCTATGAAATAAACTTCCATTCCATGGGCTAGAGTGAGTTGCATTGACCATGGCCTAGAGT
Organism: Styphnolobium japonicum; assembly: GCA_023212625.1. Taxonomy (NCBI): domain Eukaryota; kingdom Viridiplantae; phylum Streptophyta; class Magnoliopsida; order Fabales; family Fabaceae; genus Styphnolobium; species Styphnolobium japonicum. The sequence goes on from JALBWW010000012.1 coordinate 30,619,905, forward strand.
TGTTAATGGCAGAACGTGGCGCGGAGCGGCCGCCCCCAAAAACACTATAGCGGCATAGCGGAACACGAAGCGGCCACTACACTAAAGATAGCGAATGCAATGTTAAAAATTCACAAATTTATAATACACACATAATTAATACTCAAAACTCAGAGTTCACCATTAATATTTAAAACTCAAAAGGGGAACTGCTATGTGACTATGGTTGAGACTATGATGATGCCATGAAAGAGGCTAAATGCCTGGAAAACGAGATGGGCCTTGGTCTGGAGTCAGGACAATCAGACAAGGGAAAAACAAGGGCTGGGTGGACAAGAAAAAGGGTGGAAAATGTGAGAACAGAGGCTAAACAGGGGAGGGTTCTGGCAAAACTCCAAGTAGACTCTAGTGGAGAGTGCAAAACAAAGTGCATGCAAAGGGTGAGAGGCTTCATGTCGCTGAACAGAGTGAGAAATCAGCGGGTAAACAGAGTGAACTCAGTGGTTAAAAAGCCTCGAGCACGATGGGCGTCTGTACAAAGTGCATTCAGAGTGCTTGAATGGCTGACGAGAGTGGGCAACTGGTGGGTGTTTGCAGCTTGATGGGTCTAGGGAGACAAAAGTCCCTCAATCGACTTGTTTAAGTTGGGGCAAAAGAGAGATTTCACCCTCTGATAAGTATAACGACTGCAATGGCCGCTATTTCTACTACCATGCACCGCAATAGCGGTATTGCGGTGCGGACTCCATGCCGCTGCACTATGCTACGAGCATGTTGTAGTGTTTTAGGGCTGCTCCGCTCTAGCTGTGTTGGCATCCCACCCATTTTGATCTAAGCCATACTTACTTTGGATAACTTTATGCCAAGGGAATGAGGTTCCAAAGGAAAACGCCATAGCCATTTACCTGCCAAAGCAATATTCTTAGACACCAAATTACCAAGACCCAAATCCCCTTCCTTCTTAGGATGAGAACACACTTCCCAACTCCCCAGATGATTACGTCTTGTATCCATAGTGCCTGACCAAAGAAAATCCCTCATAATCTTTTTTTAAGTATTGGCCACTCCCATAGGGATATGGAATGATACGTAGTAGAGAGGGATGCTAGAAAAGCAAGCTTGACTATGGGTAATCCAGCCACCAAGAGAAAAATAAGCCCCTTCCCAATTGTCTAGGCGCTTAGGTAAACAATTGGATCCCAAAAAGAAATAGCTCTAGGATTACCACACACGGGGACCCTTAGGTAAACAAGAGGCCACCCCAAAATCTGACAATCTACCAGTGATGCAAAAGAAGAGAGTTTAAGGATCTACATTAATAACGGCCAAACCACTTTTACACAGATTAATTTTCAAACCAGAAGAAATCTCAAAGTTGGAGAAAAAGCATTCAAAAAACTATCATTGTCCTCATCTAAGAACAAGATAGTGTCATCAGGAAATTGCAAATGACAGACTACAACCTCCTCTGAACCCACTTTAACTCTTTTGATCAGCCCATTGGAAATTGTTGCTCTAGAAATTAATCAACTTAGTACATCTACCACCAAAGTGAATAGAAAAGGAGATGAAGAATCTCCTTGCCTCACCCCTTTGACCACGAAACCAAGCTTTAGGCTCACCATTAACAATCATAGAAAAAGTACTAGTCAAAAGACAGCCTGAGATCCAACTTCTCCACCTAGAATCAAACCCTATTTTTCTCTAAAACCTTATCAAAGAAATCCTAGCTGATCCGATCATAAGCTTTCTCAAAACCCCATTTGAAAACTAGATAGTGTCTTTTCCTTTTCCTCGCATCATCAACCACTTCATTCGCCACCAAAGCTGCATCCAATATCTGTCTTTCTGCAAATAACTATTGGAATATATATTTAAAAAAATGTCTTGTTGGACATTAGTCAGACCACTGCACAGTTACTAGGCCAATTTTCAGAACATTGATAAATCTATTGTTTCCATTTACACCCAAAACTGTTTCTCGTAGAACCTTATCAAGGAAACTCCAATTCACCCAATCATAAGCCTTCCCAATATTAAGCATAAAAACTAGACCTTTTCCTTTTCTCCTCCTCTATCACCAACAACCTCATTGGCATTAGGAGCTGAATCCAAAAGCTGTCTTCTACGTATAAAAGCACTTTGCGCCTAAGTATAGTGTCCCCCAAAGCCTCAGTCAAACAAGCTGGTAGGACCTTAGTTAGTTAATCAAGATATTGTACTCAGTAGAAACCAGAGCAGTATTACAACTGATATATTACAATTACAACTTAGAATTATATACATACAACAAATACATATCATGTAACAGAAAAGACATTCTTGGAGTTTATAGTAAATGACAACATTTTACAAGAATACTCACCGATACCCATATTTAGGTCTCCTCTCATAACGCTTGGGATTCAATATGAAAATATTATATGCATTTTCAAGTTGAAGGTATTCAACCAGGCTAGCCAAAAGACCATCTATCATGTCCACATCTACTTGCCAACTACCTCCATCACTATCCCTGTAAAGAAGAATTTGAAAGGATAAGAGAAAGCAAAAGACAAAACAAAAGAAGCCAAGTTAAGTTTCCAAACATGTAGAAAAAAACAATAAAAGGAAAAAGAATCATTGGAATTGAAAACCCATTCATAAGCTTTTGAGATCCTTTTCATAAATAATAAATTCATGAAAAACACCATTTCCAACTTGGTGAAGGTGTGACTATAAAAATTATGAGCTAATGGAAGCCACTTTCATATGTTTTGAGTAATGTCAATGGTAGTTTGGTTATAGTCAACTTGCATGCTCTCTTTGTGGATTGCATCGTTTGGATTTTGCTAGTGCGCAAGCAGTACCAAGTTGTTTGATGCAATGTATATAGAGCAAGTGAAATCTAAGAAATTTTAATGCCACAAGCCACCAATAAACAAGTGAAAGAGTGTTGGAGCTCATTCTTATGTGCAACTAGCTATCTATTACCCCTTCTCTAACAGTCTAAATTTGCATAATTCAATTGCAATGAACTATTGATTATTTTAGTTGCTATTTACTCTTCTTTTGTTAGAGTACCTCTTACACATACTAGATACATGGACTCTAGCTTGTGCATCTGTTTATGCGCTTCAGTTGAAGGAAAAAGATAAAAGGAATAATCAAAAACAGAAAGGGCTTTCAATGTTAGCATAAATGTTAAAAAAGAAATTATATGGCTCTACTAAAAATAAAATATAAGAGACTAAAATACTAAACATATTTTACCTGCTACCAACTGGATCATCCTTGCGACCAAACACGTTTATGGCATGCTCAAATACAGAAGTAACCTTCTCTCCCATTTCAATAGCATGAACAGAAAAGCTGCACCAGAGTGTCAACCATCATAGCAACAAATAATAACACAAATTTTCTCACTGAAAGAAAACTTAAAGAACAAACAAGGAAAAATCTTATATCAGATCTACTTAGGAGGTTCCACATCATATAACTTTAACCAAGGTGGCCAAAAGAAAAAGACAGAAAAGTGTCATTATAAGAGGGTTTCTCTTATGGGTTTGCAAAGGGATTGGAAAGCACTTTTGAGCCAATATTCTGATTTTGCTTGTTTGTTGATTTAGAGGACTTTCTTGTCTCCTTCTACGTACTTCTCTTCATTCTCCTAATAAATTCTACTTTTATAAAAAAAGAAAGAAATAAAAGATAAACCAGTAAGATGAGAAGGTTTAGTTTTAAACTGAAGTATCAGGCCAAGAGACAATGGATGAAGCCAATTGAAGGCCCTGCTACTTCTCTTCTGAGAAAGAAGCAAGCACAGGCTATGGACTTCCAAAATTCAGTCTAGCCTTTTTCTTCCCACCATTTGGCTCAATGGTTTTATGATGTGAAACGTCCAAATTTGATGCCAAATCAGTCTGTGTTTCTCCACAAACTTCTTTATCTGTCAAAAGCCCTATTTCATTGAAACTTAAAAGTAATAATCACAACAGAAATGTAAGAAATTAAATTTATCAAAAAAAAAAAAAAGATGCCGAGCTCTTGTCTTTAAATGAACAGACAGATTAAAAGAAAATGAAAGTTACTGGTAAATTTTGTTTGTTTGTTTGGATAGAAAATGTTACTTGTAATTTATGTGACTGACAATAGGAAGGTGGTGCCATCGCATTTTATCTACACTGGTTTTGTAAAATAGGGTTAGAACTTCTTCATGTCGAATCCGTGTATGTTCAAAGATGTGATCAATTTTTGTAAACCAGCGCTCAATTTCTTCTGGAAGAAGCTTGAATTCTGTGGGACAAAAAAAGCACTACATAATCCATAATACCAATAAAATGAAATAATCAAAGAAAAGATGAGTTAGTCTTCCAACTATGTACCTTGGTGGCCTTTCCCTTCAAATCCTATAAATATAAAATTCACAGGAACTGGAAGGTGGATGGAATCAACTTCCTGAAGCTTTAGATAGTTTGCAATATTACCTGAAATACAATAAAAAACAATTACAGGTGCTTAATATTGGATATTTCAAGATAAACTGCAGAAGCTTTAACCAATCCACGCTCTTAGGTGCTGGGCATCATTAAAATTCTTGAGAATTTGGCAATACTGAAAAAAACACCAATTATAAGGACATATCCGACATCCATAAAAATTTCTGAATGAATAGTCTACAACAAAGATACTGTTGAGAGTCCCACATTGGATAGTGATATGGCCTAAATAGTGTTTATAAATAGGGGGCAACCCTCACTCCTTGAGCTAGCTTTTGGGGTTGAGTTAGGCCCAAACCCAAATTCTAAGATGGTATCAGAGCCTATCGAGATCCGTTGGGCCACCTATAGATGTCTAGTCCTGCAAACTTCACGCTCCAGATGTCTGGTCCTGGGCGTGAGGGGGTGAGAGTCCCATTCTATCCGCATCTTACGTAGTGATAATGCCAAAGAATATTTTTCTGCATCCTTTAATCAGTTTATGACATCTCATGGCATGATTCACCAATCTTCTTGTCCACACACGCCCCAACAAAATGGTATTGCTGAAAGGAAACACCGTCATATTATTGAAACTGCACGTACCCTTTTGTTACATGCCAATGCACCTTTAAAATTTTGGGGTGATGCTGTTCTTACTGCGGGATTCTTAATAAATCGGATGCCCTCTTCTGTTCTGAATAACAAGGTACCATATTCCCTCTTGTTTCCCAAGGACCCACTGTTTAATGTTCCCCCACGTGTGTTTGGTTCTACATGTTTTGTTCATGATCTCACACCAGGTCTTGACAAGTTGTCTGCCCGTGCTGTCAAATGCATCTTTCTTGGTTACTCTCGCATCCAAAAAGGCTACAAATGCTATTCTCCAACTACTCATCGCTTCTACATATCTGCCGATGTTACCTTCTTTGAAGATACCCTTTATTTTACTTCCTCAGTGACACCGACCTCCATTTCTCAGGTATTACCTCTTCCTTTGTCTATCCCGTATGTGGTCGAGTCTCCTCTTCCACCTGTGTCTACCCCTTCTTCTCCTCGCCCAGCACCGTTGGAGGCAGCTGTACCTGACCAGGCCGGTGATTCATCCCCTGCTCCAATTGATCTACCTGCTCCGGATCCACCTGAGTCTCTTACTGACTTACCTATCGCCCTTCGTAAAGGTATACGCTCCACTTGCAACCCTTATCCCATTTATAATTTCTTAAGTTATCACCGTATATCTTCTTCCCATTATGCTTTTGTTTCCGCTCTTTCCTCTGTTTCTATTCCTAAAACTGTCCAGGAAGCACTATCCCATCCAGGATGGCGGCAGGCTATGATTGATGAGATGGCGGCCTTAGAATCCAATACCACGTGGACCCTGGTTCCCCATCTTCTTGGGAAATCCACGGTTGGCTGTCGTTGGGTATTTACTGTTAAGGTCGGTCCTGATGGTCAGATTGATCGCCTGAAAGCGCGTTTAGTAGCTAAAGGCTACACTCAGATTTTTGGGCTCGATTATGGTGACACATTTTCTCCTGTTGCTAAAATGGCCTCCGTTCGTCTTTTTTTGGCCATGGGTGCCATGCGTCGCTGGCCTCTGCATCAGTTGTACATTAAAAATGCTTTCCTCCATGGTGATTTAACTGAGGAAGTCTATATGGAGCAATTACCTGGTTTTGTTGCTCAGGGGGAATCTCGTGGTTTTGTTTGCAGGTTATACAAAGCTTTATATGGCCTCAAGTAGAGTCCCCGAGCATGGTTTGGCAGATTCAGTACAGCCCTCCAACACTTTGGCATGACCCGCAGTGACGCAGACCACTCTGTCTTTTATAAATGCTCCTCCTCCGGCCGGTACATTTATCTTGTTGTATATGTTGATGACATTGTCATTACAGGGGATGATCATGATGGCATTAAGAGTCTCAAGCAGCACCTATCTCAACAATTTCACACTAAAGACTTGGGACGATTGCGATATTTTCTTGGGATCGAAGTTGCTCAGTCTAGTACAGGGGTTGCTATATCTCAGAGGAAGTATGCTCTTGATATTTTGGAGGAAACTGGCATGCTAGATTGTAAGCCGATCGACACACCTATGGATCCCAATGTTAAGCTTATGCCAGATCAGGGGGAACCATACTCTGATCCAGGAAGATATCGAAGACTAGTTGGAAAGTTAAATTATCTCACTATGACCAGATCTGACATTTCCTTCGCTGTTAGTGTTGTGAGCCAATTCCTCAATTCTCCTTGTGAGAGTCATTGGGATGCAGTAGTTCGCATCTTGAGATACATTAAAGGTTCTCCTAGGAGAGGGCTAATTTATCAGAATAGTGGTCACACTGACATTATTGCTTACACAGATGCAGACTGGGTTGGCTGCCCAAGTGATAGACGGTCAACTTCAGGTTATTGTGTTCTCATTGGGGGCAATCTCATTGCATGGAAAAGTAAGAAACAAAATGTTGTAGCCAGATCAAGTGCAGAAGCGGAATATAGAGCTATGGCCCTTGCTACATGCGAGCTAATTTGGCTAAAGCAACTCATTTCTGAGTTAAAATTTTGCAATATTGGGCCCATGAGCCTTATATGTAATAATCAGGCGGCCTTGCATATTGCTTCCAATCCCGTTTTTCATGAGCGAACCAAACACATCGAGATTGATTGTCAATTTATCCGCGAAAAGGTTACATCTGGAGAAATCACCACATCATTCGTAAACTCCAATGATCAACTGGCAGACATGCTCACTAAATCACTCCGAGGTCCAAGGATAAAATACACATGTGACAAGCTTGATGCATATGATATATACGCACCAGCTTGAGGGGGAGTGTTGAGATTTGCTGAGATTCTGTTGAGATTTGTTTTGATTAGGTGTTGATTTTACATTAGTTGTTTTCATGTATATATTATCTCCTTTAATTGTACACACCATAGTTTAGGAAATTGATGTAAATGCTGATTTTCATATCCCTAAAATCAAGGGATGTAGTCTGTAATAATGATTATAAATTCAGCAGCTGAGAGTCATTGCTCTCAAGCAATTCAGTCCAAAACCCTAGTGTCTCAAGTTGGTATCAGAGCCTATCGAGATCCGTTGGGCCACCCATAGATGTCTAGTCCTGCAAACTTCACGCTCCAGATGTCTGGTCCTGGGCGTGAGGGGGGTGTGTTGAGAGTCCCACATTGGATAGTGATATGACCTAAATAGTGTTTATAAATGGGGGGCAACCCTCACTCCTTGAGCTAGCTTTTGGGGTTGAGTTAGGCCCAAACCCAAATTCTAAGAGATACTAAGTAACTGAACAACATAGAAATAAATTGTTAGAAATATAAAACCACTCATGAGCCTCCACCTAGCAGCTTAAGCTTTTGGGAGAGTTGTTCCTTAACACATATGATTAAAACTCTCAGAATTAACAGAAGTATTAGGAAAGAGAGCTTGAGCAGAGATGGCAGCAGTGGCTGAACACTCAGAAGTCTCAGGACAAGATGGCAGCGTCTCTCACTCGAAGCAGCTTGAGCAATATTATTAGCCGAATGAGGGGGGCAGACACTCAGAGCATGAAAGCAGTCCTAGGTATGGCCATGCTTATGGTAGTAACTAGTAAGTGCATCAAGGTCGAGACTCGTGAGTGCATCCCAACCATGACTACTGCCCCTACTTCCTCTATCAGTGGTTTGAGTGGAAAGAGCAGAGAAGTCTACAAAAGAAGTTAGACGCCAGAGGGAGGTGGCTCATTAGGGTGCATGGGTGGGCTGCTTGGGATGAAACTTCTGGGCTTGACAGATCGAAAACACCAAGAAGGGTGAGAACTAAAGATGGAGACCTCAGCAAAGAGGAAAAGCAAGCAAAAAAACAAAAACACAATGGGAGGAGCACTGTTGAAAAAACCAACACGACTGGGAAGAACACTGTCAGAAAACTTTAAAGAACTAGGGGTATCTCCACCTGGTAATTGACACCATGTAGAGTGAGAGGATCATAGATTTCTGTGTATTTCAGTGTCAACATTGTACAGAGAGATCTTATTTATAATAGAATAAGAGGAAGTACAAGTATGTGTAGTACAACAGCTATATAGAGACTAATAATAAAAAAGAATAACAACTAATGCCAACATCTCAAAATCTTCGAAAGCCTTTGTAATGGAATTCATCATCTATTTTAGCTTAAAAAGAATCAAAATTTCATATTTAGAATTTTAGAGCATTAATTATAAGATCCTAGTGTTTCCTTCTTTCTTGTTGCCTTTCCAAGCTGTGTAGGCTCTACTTTTGTATATTTCTTGTTTACCTGGTTAACCCTTTGGTGTTTTAATAAAATCCTCATTATTCACCATAAAAAATAAAACCAAAAATGAAAATAGTTAATTCTGCACTAAATGCACGGGACCAACTATCAAAATTTACCCCCAATATACCAAGTATACAACAGTTGCATGACCAACACTGGCATCTCTATAGTAAGGTACCACAAAATTATTTTGGATAAAATAATATTTATTAGAGAGAAGAAAGATTAAAAAAATATAGGATGATGAGTTATAAAAAAAAAAAACAAAGAAAGTTTGAGAAGAATTTTGAAAAATGCATGTATCACCTGCATTGGTGTAATTAAATGCGCTTACTTTGCCGCGGCTTGAAAACTTTAAATCATCAAAATCTGAAGAACCAACATATTAAGAGGATCAAAAGAAACCCATATTAGAGAATGAAATTTGATGCTTTCATTCAATGAACAAGGCATAGACATCGCATACCATTATGTATAACATCCTCACTCCAAAATCGACTCTTCTCTTTCAGGTTAAATAGGGAGAACACAGATGATCTGCCAACTTTGCGAGTTTCAATGGGAGATCCAAGTGAACTAACTGCTAAGAACTGATAAAAATCACAATAAGCATCAAGGTAATAAATGCCTTTATTTACAGAAATAACAAACTTATCAAAGGGATGCCATGAGGCAACATAAACTAGAAATCACAAAGAAGAAAAAAAAAGAATCAACGTCCAGGAGGGTCTAATAAATATAAATAAAAGAGCCAATGGTAGATAAATGCATAAATATCCATCTCAATATAGCCAACAGAATATGTAACATTATCACTATCAAGGAAGTTAATTCAACAGTGAGACATCAGTGAGCATGCATTAAAAGGTCACAAAATAACTTAGTGCAGTCAATATGTTGATATCATACTTTATCATGATTATTTTACAGTTTTATCTGAATGCTATGCTTAAACAGTTAGTTTATATGTTAAATCATGTTACAATAGTTAAAATTTTGTTGTTTTTATTTATATACTATATCTTCTTCATTTCCCAATTTTAGTGCCTTACTTCACTCAGACCCTTGACCTCAAGACAAAGGATATGACAATCCCATGTACCCATAGACTATAAAACCACGGATATGTAAGGCTTAGTAACCTATTGACAACCATCAAATTACCATACAGAAAATTTACTGGAGTGCTTTATTTCTCATACCAAAATGCAAACACAATCCTTTTATTCAAACCATGATAATTCTTCATAAAAACAAATAAGTGACCAAAGTTCCAAGCCGATAAAAATAATATTACTTTTGTTTGGACATAAGTTGAATCTTTAGCCTAGTTGCAACAAAACTTTGTAAATTGTCCAACATCATAAATAAAAACAGTTCCAAAATGAACATGAAATTATATCCTAGTCTGTTTGCCTCTCCAATTCTCCCATTAACCCCACAGTTGGCTCCAAAGCATTCAACTCTGCAGTTCCTAACCAAATGTGCTCTTTTAACCAAAAAACTTCAACAACTAAACTGTTGCTTGTCTGCCCATTCACAATTACAGAAAACATAGCAGTAGAGAGGCAACCTGAAATCCACCTCCTCCATCTACAACCAAAACCCTTTCTCTCAAGGACTTTGTCTAAGAAATCCCAACTGACATGGTCATAGGCTTTCTTGAAGTCCAGTTTAAAGACTAATCCTTGTTAAACCCGCCTTCTCAAATCGCCCACCACCTCATTTGCAACAAGAGCAGCATACAAAATTTGTCTACCTACAATCAAAGCACTTTGGTTCTCTGAAATGGTATTTGACAGAACCTCATTCAAGCAGAGAGAGAGAACTTTTGTAATAACTAATAAGCTTATAAACACTACAAACCGAGCTAATGGGCCTGTAATCCTTAATCTTGATAGATCTATCCTTCTTAGGCACAAGGGTGATAAACGTATAATTCATGTCCACCCCAATATTTCCACTACAATGAAACTCAGCAAGGCCCACATAGTTACATGGCACAAAACAAAGTCTTCTGCATTCATAACTATTATGACATTACCAAAGTACCTCTTGTGTTGTGTTAGAACTAATGTAGCACATGATTATTTACTCTCTCTCCCCCCCCCTCTTGTGCCTCAGGGTATGTTTGGGATGGAGGAGTTAGGAGGGGAAGGAAGGGGAGGGGTAATTTTTCATTTCTAAATTGAGAGAATTATAAAATGTTTATACAAATGAATGAGGGAAGATTGGAAGGTTACACTTACATGATAATCTTTCATTTTCTTCCTCTTATTTTAAAAAATTCTTAAATAAAGGGAATGTTTAGTTTACTTAAAATGAAAAATTATGCCTCCTCTCCTTCCCGTCCAAACTCCTCCATCCAAACATACCCCTATGTTTGGATGAAGGAGTTTGGAAGGGAAGGGAGAGGAGCACATGTCACCTTTGACATGTGTATTTACCTATGTATGTAAAGATCATAAATCATACTTGGTCCAATACATTAAAAAGAAAATTACTTAAAGAGATGAAGTTACAAAATTTTCTGAACGAAGCAAATTTTTCGGCATCTTTGGAGCCTTCTGATGTGTCTATCAGGAGAGAAGGGAGGAAAGAAAAACACTTCAAAACGATATTTAGAATAAACACATTCCAAGTTTAAAAGACCTAAAGATTTTGCAGATTACGTACTACAGAGAAGCAAAAGGTAAGATACGCATTAAGACATAGCTTTATCATACATCGTACTCTCAGTAGTCGAGGATTTTTCTTTAACCCTCTCCTTCAATATACCTCCATTATCTCACCAATTCCCCCTCCCAACCTGTTAAAATGTAGAGAAAATCACTTTCGGTGTAAATTACTATACAATTGAAAATAATTACCAGAAGAGTAGAGACGGCGAGTTGAAGCTGCCATGGTACACAATGGCGTTTGACGATGAATTTGTGAAGATCCATTCCCTTTCCTTCCTTTCACAACTCTGATTATGAAGAAGAAAAATGTTCGTCCAAGTATAAAAACGAGTGTGCCTACGGGCTATTGAAGCGGGTGTTCGAACCGAAGGACCGAGATTGGACGGCCCATTCCCGGCCCGACTCATAAGAAAAATAGAAAAACAAAAAAAGAAAGCAAGAGCGGTATTTAATAATTTTTTTTAACTAAAATTGTTTATTTAATTAATAAAATTGTTAGAAAAATAATTTATAAAAATTATTAATTTTTTTATAATTTAATTGGTTAATTTTATTTTATGTTAATCACTTGTAATGATAAAAATGTATGCATGTTTCACTACACAGTTATGTAACCAACCTTCTTTATGTTTAAAGATTAATAATTCTTTTAGTAAATATTTATTTTGATTATTTAAAGATATAAATATTATCAATTAAGTTTTTCAAAGGTTGAATATATCAAAATGACCATTCAATGTCAATTATTGAAATTGAATTAGTTCACTAATACTATTTTTTGACATCAAATTAATTATTTAATATTAATTTTTACATCAAATTAGTTCTTCAAAAGACCTAATTTGATGCCAACAATTAATAGATAACCAAATTAATATTACTTGTATTTTAAGATATACAATGTTTAAAAATAACAATATTTTTGAGATCAACAAACCGACGCCATCGTTGGTTGAATAAAATGAAGTAATTAATTTTGAAAAAAATTAAAAGTTGGGAAAGAGACTTTCGCTCGCCAACAAGTAGAGGCCAAATAATAGAGCTAGAAACTCATATGTATCCTTTAATAGTTTATTTTCTCTTTCTCTTTTAAAATTTTAAAAACATGCTTAGGTTTTTTTTTAATAATTATTCCTTATAAGCAGGCATTAACGTTCTTTGTCGATTGATTTTTCACTTCATTAATATATAATGGCATGCATGCTGTCTCTACGTATGATGGCAAAGGGAGTAGACATTAGTGATGGTTGTTTGCACAACACTAATGCTACAAGACCTTCTAACTCCCAAACCATAAATTAAACCTTATACTCTAGATCCCAAACCGTAACACCTAAACCAAAACCCCAAACCCTAGATCATAACCCCTAGACCATAAACCTTAATCCCTAGACCTTAAACCAAAATCCCCATTTCCCAAACCCTAACCCTAAACACTAGACCACAAACTCCAGACGCTAACGCACAGGCCCTAGACCCCAAAACCCAAACCTCAAACCTTAGATCCTAAAATATAGACCATAAATCCTAAACATAAAACCCTTAAAACCCCAAACCCCGAAAACCCTAAATCTTTAATCCCTACACTTCTAATCATAAACCCGAAAACCCTATATCATAAACCCTAACCTTTATACTTCTTCGGGAATTGTCCTTAAATTTGACACCATATGTTGAGCCTTTTTCTTCGTG